>CATIWM010375970.1:0-13785 GCA_949671775.1 Mallotus repandus
CCTACACAAATTTTAATGTTAATTCATGTGTTGTAAAATAAAAATGGAAGACAACATGAAATTCTTTGATTGGCTCATATAAAATCTCCAGTCTACACCAATGCATTGTACTCGAGTAATGCATTTATTATTATTATTAATTAATTAATTATAATATACTTAAATTAAATTAAAAGCATTTTAAAAATAATAAATATATAAAAGAATCAAATGTAATGTAGAAGTAGGAGTTTTGATCAAGTGAGCTGTTTACAATAAGGAACAAATGGACAACAGCCCCACTACCTTCCACCATTTATGCCTATTCTTTTCTTTGTGTACACCTTTTTGTTTATTGGTGGTTTTCATTATTTTTTTTATTTTATTCTATTGGCTACTTCTTATTTTATGATTATTAATTATTAGTATATTATATTTAATACATCGGTAATTTTTTAAATCTATAAAATATTTTTAATAATTTTAATATTTAAACAATTTTATTTTAATTAATTTAATGTACTTATATATTCTAAAATTTGAGTTTAAAATTTAATTTAAGAAAAACAATTTTCTTTTACTGATTCCAACTTATGTTAGTTTTTAATTTTATAATTTAATTGTGCTGGTGGATATATGAAAAAAATCAGGTACAATTCAGGAATCAGTATTGCCATGTCGTGTCAGCGAATCATTGTCACAGGTCACGTGGGACCCATAAAATGTTTGATCACTGCATTAACATCAAATGAGACCCATGTTATTACTGTTAATATAATTGTCAAAAAAAACATTATTATCATTTGTCCTTCAATTTGTTTCATTGGCAGAATCATTTCTTATTTTATAAAATAAAAATTTAATTATTTTAATTTTAATTTTAATTTTAATATGCAAACTTTTTACAAATAATTAATTAAAAATTTTATTATGTTTCAATTTCATAATTACTTATCTACACTTATCATTGAATAACAGAAAGAAAAAATTATTTATTGCACTTTTTTTTACTATTATAAATTGAGATGGAGGAATTTGAATCAAAATTTTCGAGTAATGTCACAAAAGTACACTGGCAAAAATTATTTATTATATGTTATACAACTATTATTTTATGATGACATGTTAATAGCTTTATTAGATTTTGAGGGTAAATTTATCATGATGAGGTTTTATTGCACTTTTTTTATTGCCATTGCAGTCAAATATTCTTGAATTTTACACTACATTTGGTTAAAACTTAAATTCAAAGCAAGAAGGAAGAGGAAAAAATGATGTATTGTTTGGCTTCTATAGTTGGGCAAAATATAGAGTGGAAAAAAAATTGATTTCCTACATGTCACTAATTTAATATTTTTTTTGATTAAAAAATTATAATATAGTAATAAAAATAAAATAAAATAATTAATTATTAATTGTATACTTTTTTTTTTCTCACTATTTATTGAGTCTCTCAAATTTCAATTAATTAAAAAATTTAAGAATTAAAGTGATTCAATATGAGAAAAAAATTACATTGATTTTTATAATTATGTTAAATATTTGCACTGCTTAAAAATATTTAAAAGAGCAAATCATTTTTATTGTAAACAATACTATGAAAAAATAAATTATGGTATAGCCTACACATAATCTCATGGTCCATCATATAAATGAGAAATAAAAAAAAATTAAGAAAAAAACATCGGGTAGCATAATAAAAATAATAAAGATTGAAAAATTGTTATATACATTTAATATATAATTAATTAATTTATATATATATATATTAATATTTGAAATTGAATTAATAAATATATAATTAAACTATAAGTTAATTGATTAATATTAATAAATATATATTAATCACCTGATTATTTAATGTTGAAATATGGAATTATAGATTTATAGTTTAGGAGTAGTTAAAATTTTGAAATTGAAGTCATATTTTATTTCACAAATTTGACTTTATTAATTAATTAATGTAAAAAAAATTCAGAAAATGTTAATATTTGGCTTACTAATACCACTAACTAAAAATTCAAAGAAAACAATAAAAATTAAATAAAGACCATTTTTTTTTAGTTATCCTTTTCAATCCTTTTCTCTGCTTTATTTCATTTCTTCCTCTCGAAATTCCTTCCCTCCAACTCAGGGACGTGGCATCATCGCACACGTGGCAAGATTCTTGAGACCGGAGCAGAACAGAGCAGCGCAGGTAGAGATGCACATACCACCTCTCAGTTGTAGTTGAAAGTAAAAGGCAGCTTCATGCATGGGCAACTAACTCTGCTTTCTTTTCAGATTTTAATAAAACAAAAAGAAGATAAAGATACAATCTTTTCTTTTGTTTATGAATTCTTTTTTTCCAGAGAGAGGGAATTAACAAAAGTGTTTCTGTATCAAAAGAAAAGAAAAGGAGAGGTGAAGTGTCAATTATATATGCAGAGGATCTGGAGGGGCTGGAATTTTCAGAAGGAGACAAGATATAGACTTTATTGTCTTTTTCCATAACCTGTTTTTGAGTTTCGTGTTTCTGGGTTGCTCTGTTTTTCCTTAAATTTCATCTTTTTGAGGTTCCATTATATCTGGGTTCATGAGAATTTTTATGGGTTCATGAGAATTTTTATGGGTTCATCTTCTTCTTCTTTGAGCTATCTGGCTTGGAGGATGGGTTGATTGATTTCTCTATTCTGTTTCAGGTGATGTTTCTGTACTTGATTGTTGTGTGTGTTCTTTAGTAATTAGTTCATTTGAAGCTCCAATTTTGTTGTTTTTTGAATTCTTGAATTGATTGTGGTAATGGGTTTTCTTCTTTTGTTTCTCCATTCTTGGTTTTTGTGTGAATGTGTTGTTTAGTAATTAGTTCATTTCAAGCTTGAGTTTTGTTGTTTTGAATGTTGGAATTGATTTTGGTTGCGGTTTTTCTTCTTTTATTAGTTTTGTGACCATTTAGCTTATATTTGGTGATTGTTTGAAGTAAGAATTGAATTGGGTCATTAATCTGCTGGGGAGGCTTTACATTTTTTAATTTCAATTGGTAGTTCTGTCAAAGCGCCATCAATGGAAGAAATTTGTGATGAAAATGCAACAATTAGCCGTCGAATATCAGAGATTAAAAAAATTATTGTTCAAAATAGGTTATTAGTTTATTAATGTCCATTTAGATGAATTCAGAGTTTGTCTTTGATGTGCAATTCCTACAAGTTTACTACCTAGGATGGGATCTGATCAGCAGATGTGACTGAAATCCTGTTTAATTGCAAGAGGATCCATTTTCCTTTCTGACTTGTGAAGAATGAGGAATAAAGTAGCTATTTGACATCATAAGAAAGATTCTACATTTTGGCAACTAGTGTTGGCATGCTAATAGAATTTGTGCGATGCAGGCTAAGAATTAACTCAAATTGATTTGAATTTTGATTGGAGATATTAGTTTAGGTTGGATAATTCATGTTGAAAATTATCATATATCGAACATCATAAATTTCATTGTAGTGTTGGAGCCAAAATTGCGAATGGTGGTCTTAAAGCAGTTACTAAATTTGGAAGATGCTGAAAGGTACTACTCTTGTTGGCTGATCTTTCCTTACTTTTCTACCATGTCTTTACATACAACAAACTGTTATATATTTAAGTTCAAGTGTTCTTTTTCCCTTGCTAGATCTGACACAAAGGTCTTATCAAATGGAGATGTCTATATTGGTGAGTTTAAGGAAGTGCTTCCCAATGGAAAAGGAAAATATACGTGGACCGATGGAACAGTCTTCGAAGGTTATTGGGAAGAAGGTAAAATGACAGGAAAAGGACAGATAATTTGGTCATCAGGAGCAAAATATGAAGGTGATTTCTCTGGTGGTCACCTCCATGGGTTTGGCACATTAACGGAACCTGATGGGTCTGAATACAGAGGGGCTTGGAGGATGAATATACAGCATGGTCTTGGAATGAAACAATATTCTAATTTAGATATTTATGAAGGTTCTTGGAAGGAAGGAGTGCATGAAGGTAGTGGTAGGTATTCTTGGAATAGTGGAAACACATACATAGGCAATTGGAAAGGTGGCAAAATGAGTGGAAGGGGGGTCATGAAATGGGCAAATGGTGATATTTTTGATGGCCATTGGTTGAATGGATTAAGAAACGGTTCTGGAGTTTATATGTTTGCAGAGGGGGGTTGTTACTTCGGGACCTGGAACAAGGGTCTAAAGGATGGAAAAGGGACATTCTACCCTGCTGGTACTAAACTTCCATCTTTAAGGAGCTGGTGCAGTTCTCTAGGTCCTGATGAGAGTGGAAGAAGTTCGTTGTCTCATAGCTCATCATTAAATTCATTGCAGGACAGGGATTCAAGGCCAAGTGTCAACCGCAGTCTTTCTGAAAAAATGCCAATTGGTGGAAAGTTAAAAAATTCAGGTCGGATATCACACAGAGCCAATTCATTAGATGAGAAAAGGGGTCCTTATGACTCGTCCAGGGAATTAATATGCGATGATGAATCATGTGGGCTTTCCCATGCCTCTGACAATGCTCTGCAGATTAAAAGTACTATATTTTATGAAAGAGAATATATGCAAGGTGTTTTGGTCAAAGAAGCAATCAGAAGCTCAGAACCATCACGTAAAAATAAACAGAAAAATAAATTTCATGTCAAAGAATCAAAAAAGAAGTCATGTGTAGACATTTTTGATGGCCATCAGAGCTTTTATCTGATGCTTAATTTGCAACTTGGTATCAGGTAATGGATTACATTCCCTCCTGCTCTTGTAGCTTGTTTGTACCCTCTCTCTCTCTCTATCTCTCTCCCCCCAATGTTTAATTTCTTTTTTGTAGTGAATAGTTTCTTGTTATCTAGGTAATCCCTCACTTAAGCATTACCTTTTGCATTTTTTTTTTCCAATTTTATAAAACCCATCCTGTATTTTTATTGAGCCCTTCACATTTGCTAACTGCACTGTAAGTGGTAGCAATTAAACCTTGAAGTTAAAATATATTGTTGTGTGCACTGTGATGCTTATTGGATTGGTGTCTTTGTCCCAAATCTAGCATCATTTACCAAAATTTAGTAGATATGATAAGTTAATGTGGACATTGACCATCTTATAATTTGGTCCATAATTATCATACCCATCTATTCAAGCAGATTACATAACTCTTCACTATTTGGACGGCATCATTTTATCTTGTTGGAGTAATTTATTTCAGCTGATATATGTTGACTTATAAAATAGAGCTAATATAGTTAACCAGCTTGTGGTCTGTCTAGTTGGTAAACCAAATAATCTGCACTATGGTCACTCTTCTTCTTTAAACATTTTGGCATTTTGTGAAGTTTATACTTCCTCATTCTTTACTTGAGATCCGCTGTAATAGGTAAAATGAGAGTTGGTACATATACCATATCAATTTTTTTCCATATATAAATATCCCATCAGATGATATAAGCCATATTCCTGATTCATCGTTGTTTAAATGGCCTAAATTGTTGTTTAACTATTTTTAGTTTTTGGCTCAGTTGATAAATCTATTTCTAGTATGTGTCTTGAACTTTTTTTTACATTTTAAAATACTTCATTTGAAGTTTACAGATATACTGTTGGCAAGATCACACCAGTGCCTAGGCGTGAAGTCCGAACATCTGATTTTGGAGATCGGGCTAGAATAAGGATGTATTTCCCTAGAAAAGGTTCACAGTTTACACCTCCGCACTATTCTATTGACTTCTACTGGAAAGATTATTGCCCTATGGTCTTCAGGTATATAGTCAACCTTTTCCATCATTTGAACAATATTGCAATTAGAGTTGCGTGCATTAATCTTCTGGTGACAGCTATTGAAGGTAGTGCTGTGTCTTTCAGTTTGACCTCAAATATCTGCCAATCATGAACTGTGGAAATTGTGCTGTTCCTTTTCTGATTAAGAAAGTCTTCTGCAACTATCTTTAAGAACATAGACATTTCAGTACAGTGCTGAAGCACTTTGGCTGTCTTTAAACCTGATCAGATATGAGAGATTCCAGATAAGAAAAAAGAGTTGTCTATACAATTGGAAAATTATTATTTTTTTAACTCTATTTTAGCTGCCCTCTTCACAAGATGTTCTTTGGAGGCAAACAACCTGGTACATTAAAAATCTGTGACCTGATTTTTTTTCTGCAGGGGCTTATACGTGCATTGTCAAACAATAAATGGTCTGATGATGCCTCTCTTTTTCTTTCAATCTTCGTTTAAATATTGGATTAACAGGGAGAAAGCAGCACTTCCAGTTAAACCTCTTTGATCCCTTGCCTAGGTTCAAACACAGGACTTTGGAGACCTACTTGCATTTGCAAGGAAACCTCTACTGCAACTCCTTGAGGCCATTGATCATGTTATATGAATTTCAATTTATGAACAAGCACTCAATGTAGAGAGATTCTATAACTTCTGGCCCTTTAGTTTTTTCCCTTGGTTGAGGGAATATCCCTTTCAGTCATATACAAGGCTTGAGTAGGTTCCAGTAAGATGTGCCAAGAGATTTATATTCTTTTACTGGTTGATGATTTTAGGTTTGTGTTCAACTGTATAATTATTATAGATAGTGATTATGCTATAACCTGCCAAGAGTTGCCATTACCATAGCCTGATCTGATAGTTAATTGTAGCTTTTGAGCTACATCAGTATGATAACAGGTAGGAGCATTCACATTAATGCGTCCTAGATTCAGAAGCTTATAGTTTCTGACTTCAATTATATCTAATGTCAGCCATTCAGAAAAAGAGTATGATGGAAGATATGTGGTCGCATGTTCTCATTGTCTTTTCTCCTTCGTTTCATTCTTTTCTCTTCTTTCCTCCTCTTGCTCTCAAATATTGCCTTCTATCATTCTCCATGTGCTAACCTGTTGATGCCCAATTTTAAATTTCGTGTTGAGAAGACTTATTTCCTTTTCACTGTTGACTTATTCTTGGTAAATTCTTTAGCTATCATAATATCTAATAGAACTTGAACGAACATATTCTTTAACGTGCTTTGGATTTCAAATGTGAGTCATTTTCTTGTTAGCTTTTCTTTTGCATATGAATTGTACTTTTCTTCCATACCCATTTTAAATCTTTTGCTCATGTATAGATTTACAAACTGTCACATACCAGTTCTTGAGATAGAAGAAGTTGCATATATGAATGTCATTCTTGGATACCTTTCAAATTATCCATGGGATCATGATTTCAGGAATCTGAGGGAGATGTTCAAGTTAGATGCAGCTGAGTACATGATGTCCATTTGTGGTGATGACGGTCTGAGGGAGCTTTCTTCTCCGGGGAAAAGTGGCAGTATCTTCTATCTCTCCCATGATGACAGATTCGTGATTAAAACATTGAAGAAATCTGAACTCAAGGTTTGATTCCTCATAGACCTTTGTGCAAATTATTAGCTGATGAGTTTAATTAAACTCAAGGTGCCCTAAATATATATATATATATATATAATCATCTGTTTGGATGATTTAGTAGTTGAAGAATATCTGTGAACACATGCCACTTCATCATGCATATTCAGTTATCGTTTTAGCCATTAGTAGTATAAAATTATGTGTTTGATTGTGTTTCATTTTCACAACAATTATCCATAATCTTAGTACCAACATGTAGATTCCTTTCGATTTAGTTGAGGATTCAAATTGATTTTGTATATGCTAATACACCTCTGGAAGGGAGATGTCAAATGAATCCTGTTTGAATTTGCATAGCCTTTATGCAAAGATGATAGCTCATAATCATTACAGGTATTCCTCCTAATTTTGGATGTACACAACAAAATATGACTTTATACAGTTAAAAATAAGAAACAAAGGGTGTCAAACTTGAGAACATGCAAGAAGATGATGCTTCAAAATTCTTTGTGCAAAGTAATAATTTTTCGTAGCTTTTTAACTTGATTTTCTAAATAATAGGCCTTTTTTATTGGGAATGTTTGGGACCTATACATCTAATTTTAATATGCTTCAGTCCTAAATGATGTGGAGAATTGATAAATGTTTATTCTCTCTCCTTTTTTTCCTGTGTAGTTCTTTCTCAGGATGCTGCCCAATTATTATGATCATGTAGGAAAGCATGAAAATACTCTAATAACAAAGTTTTTTGGGGTCCACCGGATAAAATTAAGAGGTGGAAGAAAGGTACTGTTAATATTTTGTTGCTTACATTACTTTCTGCTATGCATCTCACTTACTATTATTGAGGTTTCATTCTCGTGTTTTTTCCTTCCCTTTTGTATATAGGTGCGATTTGTGGTCATGGGAAATATGTTTTGCACAGAATTGAAAATTCATAAGCGCTATGATCTGAAAGGGTCAACTCATGGAAGATTTACAGATAAGGACAAAATTGGAGCAAATACCACCTTGAAAGATCTTGATCTTTCATATGAATTTCAGATGGACAAAATGTTGCGGGAGTCCCTCTTCAAGTGAGTCCTTTCTTTGTTCTCCTGTTATGCAACTTTTGCAATGCTATGATGCCATACTTAGATATTTCTATACTAAGACAAAATCATGAATAAATCTTAATGGCAGATATTGAGGGATCAAGACAGTTATTGTTTGGCGGGTAGAAGTGCAGGGGCATGTAGGTTAGCAAGTGGTCTGATGACATTGGATTTTAATAACTTAAGTTGATTGTTCCTATGTTCATTTGCACTTTGCTGTCTGCATTTTTGGTTCACTGATATAGAATTAGTCATCTTTTTTTTTTCTTTTACTTTAGTACATCAGAAATGCATTAGTTCAATTCTCAATACAGTATATGTATTTGGATGCAATAGCGTCTTCTATCTGCATAATTCCCTTAGAAATGCTAAAACAGGTCACTAGAAAAGTGAACTTGCAAATCAGAAATTCCAAAAATCAGTACTACCTCTACCTAGACATCGCAATATACTTTTTTTTGTTAGCATCAGTTTGCAAGATAGACAGAAAAAAAAAATTAGTAATTAGTTGATGTGGATCAAATGTTGCTGGTTTTTGTTGAATAAATTCTGAAATTTGTGATTTCAGCTGAAAGTGATTATGGCAAGTTTATCATATCATTCGCTTTCTAGATGGTACAGTAGGCAAGACCTACATTTGAGAATGAGACAGAACTGAAAGAAGCTTGCGTATTTATTACCTTGTTTTTGTTATTCTGTTCTTCCTTTATTCAATCCAGGAGCCTCTCCCTGGACTAATGACAATGTTTCTTATTAGATTAACAGTAGCACTCAAAATGAGATTGATTTTGGTTAAACCTTAAATATGCAACCAAATAGATGTATAAATTAGCCTTTTCCTCCCCTGGACTGTTTGTTGAAATCTGTTAATGAACTGATTATCCTTGCATACCTTTTCACCTTTATGCAGACAACTTTCTGAAGATTGCTTGTTCCTACAATCTCAACAAATAATTGATTATAGTCTTCTTTTGGGATTACATTTTAGAGCACCTGAGCAGTTGAAGGCAATATTAGAATCTGATGGTTCAATGCCGAATCACGAAAATTCACCTTCTGGTGATGGTGGGTATCATTTTCAGTGCAAATTACTTTTTCTAAAAACTCATTGAAATATATCAATTGTTTCTAAACTTTGGCATGGATTTGGTAGATTTTCATCAAGTTCAAAGGTCTGGTAGAAAGTAAATGCTTGTGACTGCAAGTAATTAATTGATAGTGAGAGGTGTACGTGTAAAATTTTCTGACCTTTTATTTTATTCTATTTTTTCTTATAACAAAGAATTAATGAAAATTCTTGACCTGACAAAGTGAAGGAAGGAGTGGAATGCATTTATCTGCTAGTCTATTGATGCAATGGTTATCTGTGATCTCAGACAGCTTGCAAGAAAGAGTTTTAAGGTTTACTTAAAGTATTAGAGAATCTGAGAATGATTATCTAGAAAATGAGTATGGAGATGGCTTTCCTGCATCATTGTGTCCAACATTTTTATTTACATTTATGACTAAGCAAAAGATAATTTGACATTTTGGAATTAACTCTCTGCTTTTTGAGAATCCTACTCAGCTAAAGACATTGAAAATTCATTGTGGTGTTGAAAAAGCTGCATTAGTTAAATTATAGATTCATTGTCATGTTGAAAAAACTGCTTTAGTTAAATTCATTGTGGTGTTGAAAAAGCTGCATTAGTTAAATTATAGATGATTCCAAAAAATTAAGCAAAGTGGTTAGGTTAGAGTAATAAGTCGATATATCCACTGAGGGGAATTTTTATCTTCAATCAGGCTAATGTGATTGGTTAAATTATATTGGCCATTGTGCATAATGACATGCACCCTTTTTGACACAACTTATATTGAGCTTTTGTTCTTAATCACCATAAGGTCCATTAATCAAGTTGTGGACTCATTAGAATGGTTGCAATTCTGTTCTCTGCTTAGTTATCATCCTTTTTGTGGTGCAATTTTTAGACTGCAGTCTCATACGACCAGCAAGCCTCGTGGAGATGACTCTTGCATGGTTATGGATGGCATATATTAAGTGTCATAAATTCATGTCATATATGAATCTGCATCCTTTGAGATGTTATTTTACTGTTATTTTAATTATGTGACTATAATTTAAGCTTCTTTTCTTTTGGATTCCAGATCACTTGAAGGCTAAGCATCCTAGATATTATCATATCTTCTGATTTTAACTTCCTGCCAAATTTATTCGTTTTTAATAGACTGCAGCTTATATGTTGCCTTTAACTAGGTATAACTCCACAAGGAGAGCCCCTGATTCCAACAGGCTTGCTCCTAGTCACCCATGAACCCAGTTTTGTTAACACAGCACCAGGTCCTCATATAAGGGGAAATACGTTGAGAGCATATTCTGTTGGTGCAAAGGAAGTTGATCTCTTATTGCCTGGCACAGGAAGGTAAAGCTTTTCAGAATCTCACTGATGATAGGGGTGGCGTTTTTGAACTAGCATATTAACCTGTGCAGAAGTTCAAAAATTTTGGGATTTGTTTTTTACCCTGTTTAATTACTTAGCCTTGGGTTTGCCTCATCAATCTAATTATAATGGGGTTGGATTGGGATTGATCTCCTAAACATGGTGAGTCATTTTACTAAATGGCTTAGGAATTTAATCCATCTCTCGTGCTGGAATTATTTACCTGTGTACTAAATAATCCCAACGGTGGGGAGTTATTGTGCTCTCTTTTATAGATGATATTAATAATAATAATGAGAACATTGCAATGATGTTATATGCTTCATGCATGCTCTCTCTTAAAAGGTTGATGATATCCATAAATTCTAAACTTTGTCCCTGTAGAAATTTTCAATTTATCCTGGTTTTAGTTTTATCATTTTGTCATATACATATTGAATTTCCTTGTGGTGGATCAACTGCAAGTTTGCATTACCTGGCTCACATAGTTAATGCTTTGTTATCCAATTTCATAATATGTTCTTGACCAAAATGGAGCCTCAGTTAATGTGAGTCATTAATACCCCTAAATTGATCGTCAATGAGGATATGGAGTTTCTCTATAAGGATAAATGCATAAACGGTGTTTGGACTTTTTGATTTTTGCTATTTGAACATTTTTTTTACAATCAAGTATTTGAACCGGCAAATAATTTTTAAAGTAGTGTCTCTAGCAGGTTTTACTGATTAAAGTGCTTATATGTCTTATTTTAAACAATAAATTGACTTAAATATTTTTCTTTTATATTAAACTTCATAAGCAAGTCTTCTGGTTTTTATTGAATATATACATTTTTATGGTGAATTCTTAAATACTTCTTTTGGATTTCTCTTGAGGATTTGTTGAGGCCAATGTTTGTATGCTTTCGAACATCGAAGGACAATGTTTGTATGCACCCAAGCTGTTTGTTTCTCTCACAGCTCATTTTAAGGCCCTTTCCTGAACTATCTATGGAGTCGACTACTGCTATCTTATTTAATTGTTTCTCTTGCTCTAAATTCAACATTTTACTTGTTAGAATGCATCATGTATATATTGCCCTTTAACTTTATCAACACCCTCTGTGCTACGCGATTTAATATCAAACTGAATCTCCCTTTTGGCCTGTCTCTGTTTCTGTGACAAATCATCACATTCAGCTTTTGTCCAAAGCGTCTGATGCCAACCAACTTGTCATAGATGTCTTTGATTTTAATCTGCTTTCTAACTGCTATCATCTCGTCTCAGCATATTGATAATTTGAGCTTTAGTCATTGAGGTTCATGATGTTGCAAGTTATTGATATAATTATGTTTTGTGATTTAGCAGAATGCATTTAGTTGCTGAAAACTTGTAATACTCAGGTTGCGGGTGCAGTTAGGAGTAAACATGCCAGCTCAAGCTAGCCGCAAACTTGGACAGGAGGTTGACTCTATGGAGGTCGAACTTTTTGAGGTCTACGACGTTGTCCTCTACATGGGTATAATTGATATATTGCAGGAATACAATATAAGAAAGAAAGTCGAGAACAAATGCAAGTCGTTGAAGTTTGACCCTTTGTCTATTTCTGCGGTGGAGCCCAAGTTGTATGCTGAACGTTTCCTCAAGTTCTTGCAGCAGAAAGTTTTCCCAGAGCAACGATGAAAGAAAACGAAGCTTTACATTTGTATCATTGTCACTTGGGTCAAGAGGTTTCTGTAACTGTTTTTTTGTGGCTCTACAATTGAAAGCTCCTTATGTGCTCTTTTTGATGCTTACTTTCAATACAAAATTCTTTGACAATCATTTCATTGTAAAGTGGTATCATCACTCAATAAATGTACCCAAATCCCCATTTTGTATAGAATTTATGCTGATAATACCAATCTAATGAGAAATATCTATCGGCTTTTTCTTTTTGTTAGGCTGAGTTACTGAAGATCTCTTTTTCTTGCAGTCCATTGCAGGGATGTGCCTTCATATTCTCTTTTTTTACGTGTTGCAAACAGTCATTGTTTGGCCGGCAAAATAAAATTGAAGAAACTACTTAAACAACTTACTTTACTTTAGAGTTTATACTTTACAAGTTCTTATTTCTTGTTTACATTGGAAGACCTGTAATCAGTAACATGATGTGTGATAATGAATATGTATATAGCATTTGGAAAATTTTAACCTAAACCGGGTTCACGATAGATAGCATGAGTATAAAAAATATATTTTATTTTTATAATGAATTTTACCACTTTTTGCCTACTCTAATTTATGGTCAATATGATCTACGTAAGAGAAGCAGTTAGTCCAACCTTACAAATTTCCCTAATGATGCTATGTTGTGGTGGTCCGTAACATGTAGCGGTCTATATAACATGTAGCGGTCTGTATAACGATAAAATTTTTTCAATTCTTATCCTTTAAAAGAATAAAAAGACCATTTAAAAGAATAAAAAAATAATTTTCATGTCTGTTCAATCTACGACATAAAATATTATTTAAAAAAAAAACTATCACTATTCATTAAAGTATAAAGGTGTCCCATACAAGGGATGATCTACACTTTCTAAACAAGTAATAGTATGAACCTTACATCAGTGAGAACCCTGTCCATTAATTCACTATGTTTTGTTGAACAGCATCCAATATTATTAGGTAGGAAGTTTTTGGTTCGAGCCAAAAACCTGACTTGGAATTCACCCACCCAACTGGTCTTACTTTTGAGAATTTATGTTTATAAAGTTAGCATTAATGTCATTTTCAAGCATGCAGTATATATATACATATAGTGTCAAATTTTATGTATGTGGTTCTACCAATATAGGCGCTAGGATTTTGCCTTAATGTTCCAAATTAATAATAAAATTAATAGGTATATATTAATGACAAAAGAAATCAAAACAACCAAAAAACTTTAAAATTTATATA
>CATIWM010376023.1:0-18824 GCA_949671775.1 Mallotus repandus
GCATTCTTAAAGCCACAAACAAGAGCCAACCGAATATTGAAGGAGATTAAAGATTAAAAGAGTTTTTATTTATTTTCTTCTTCATCTTTCTATTTCTTTTGGACATGTTTATATGCTTTGCCATAATCATGCATGGCTAGTTTTCTTTTAGGGTTTGGGAATAGGAATACCTATTCCATGAATGAACACAAGATTTTATTATTTCATTTGATTTTTAGTTAATTCTGTAAGTTGTATTTAATGTATGCTTTCATCTTGGTCGGCTTGTTTGCATGTTTAGGGGTGCTTTCGCCAATAAGAGTTAGGGGAATTCATTAGCTTAAAACTCATAGGACTTAGATCACTTAACCATGAGAGTAGGCAAGCTCTTCGGGGAACCATGACTGTAGACAGGGGTCTATGGTGGTAAATCAATTGTTAAGAAATTTAATGAGTTTTTATTAACTTCTTAACCACGAGAGTAGGTTAAACTTTAATCTTTACATGCTTAATTGAACTCAAGAGAGTCTTTAGGTAATTTAGAATGATTACCCTTAACTGAAATCAATGTTTTTCTATTAATTTGTGTTCATGATCGGATTGGAGTAGTGAAACTAGATCAAGATTCTAAGCTTTAATCATTTGATTTTAATTATAATTTAGATTGCTGAGTTTATTTAATTCTTACTTTACTTGTATTTAATTTGCTAGCTAAGATCATAAATAAAAATATTAGTAATCAATATATAACCCTCGGGGGAATGATTACTCTTTATATTGCAATTACGATCCATGTGCTTGCAGGTTTTGAACGCAACAATTGTTTTAGAGAGATGCCCATAAAAGAAGGCATTGGATACATCCAACTGTTGACGTGGCCAATGATACATGGTTGCTAAAGCTAAAATAGTTTGAATGGTTATGGCCTTAATAACAGGGCTGAAAGTGTCCTTATAATCCAAACCAGATTATTGAGTAAACGCCTGAGCTACCAATCTTGCTTTGTAGCACTCAATGGTACCATTTTAAATATCTCTTAATCTAATGTATCCACTTGCAACCTACAATATTAACATTAGAAGGGTTTTGGCACCAAAGTCCAAGTAGACATAGCATTATTCCATTCTTGATATTTTGAATCTTGTAAAAATATACATGGTTCAGTTTGAGGTAATCGGGTTCGGTTGGGGAAGAAATAGACAAGTGCATGTTGTGTTTATTAAGGTAGAAGGATGCAGACTCAGGTGATGGTGCAAGTTGGGTTGTTTGAAGGGGCAGCATATAAGCTTAAATCAACAACTAAATTTAGGCCTGATGGAGATAAATAATTGGGCGGTGAGGGAGGTATAGGTTGTGATGTAGATGTAGAGACAAATTAAACAATAGAGTTGTTGAGTGGTGTTTGAGATGGATTAGAGTTAGTGTTTGGCTTAGTATGAAAAGGTTGTATAGGTGTAGGAGTTTGTGAGGGATAAGGATTTGAATGCATACCTATTATTGGAGAACCAAATGAATAGGTGGTTGAAACTGTCATCCACAGTGGAGTATTAGATGCTGGCAGTGAATGAAAACAGCAAAGATGTTGTTTAAATGCAAATAAAAATCATCAAAATATTTGTGTCTGGCAATATAGATTTTATCCTTAGCAATATCTAAACATAAGTGACCATGATAAGTAGGGGAATTATCTAGATAAACACATTTTTAAGTTCTAAAAGAAAATTTATTTTTATTATATGGTCTTAACCATGGATATACTGCACAACCAAAGATTCTCAATTCTTTATATTTTAGAGTTTTATTAAATAGTAAATAAAAAGGATTAGAATTATTAACAACATGACTAGGCATATAGTTAATCAATTGCATACTCATTTGAAAAGTGTAATTCCACAAGTGCCAAAAGGGGGGTGAATTGGTTTTTTCAGCTAGGTGGGCAATTTTCAATTTTTAATGAAGAGCAAACTAAAAACAAATTTAGAACACAATGTAATGAGGAAGATGAGCTAGAAAACACAAAGAATTTATAGAGGTTCAGCCCTAATAGCCTACGTCCTCTCCTTAACTACTTGTTGAGAATTTTAATCTATTAATAATCTACTTCAAGGTGTAGATTAAACCCTTGCAAGCTTAAACTAAGCTACCTAAGTGTTTTCCCAAGGCTCACACTCAAACCTAAGTATTTTCATAAGGGTCACACTCAAACCCAAGTGCTAAGAATAATCTGCTTAGCTTACAAGTGTTTTCCCAAGGCTAACACTCAAACCTAAGTATTTTTCAAAGGCTCACACTCAAACCCAAATGCTAATTAAGAACAATCGTCTTAGCTTACAAGTGATTAAAATCCTAACCCAACTCACTCAATCCCACTAATGAGCTATTGAATGATGGTTTTAAACACTCACCAACCCACACTCAAGAACACTCTTAAGATAAATAAAAATTATAAGAATTAAAAATGAAGATTTGGGTGGTTGAAGAATTAATTGAAGATTAAATGCTCAAAGATTGCTCTAAATGTGTTTTTCTCAACTTCATTTACTCCTTCCAGCTGATTTCAGAGTAGTATTTATATCCTCATAGAGAAAAAGAGTTGTTAGAGATGCATTTAATGCAAATAAAGCTGTTTAAACCATCCAAAAAGAAGAACTCTACACGTTCGTCATGATCATGACAAAATCGTCATGATTATAATTATCAGGGCGCTAAGAAGAAATTTGAATCTGCATGCTTTCGTGATCATAACAGTGGTAGTGATGTTGGTCATGACAACTTTCTGGAATTTTTGGTATTGGTCGTCATGATCATAATTTAGCTCATCATGATCATAGCACTCGTGGTGACGCTGGTCATGACAAGCTTCAGGAATTTTTGTAAATTTACAATTTGAATCTTCATAATTTTGCTTGAAAATTTTTTCTAATGATTGGAACTTGCTTGTGACTACTTATAATGAAGATTCCCGTCAAATTTCACCAAATTTGACTTTAGATCTTGAAAAAATTTTGATTTTCCATTTTTCACTATATCATGATCATGATGAGTCTGTCATCACTTGTGACAGGGCTGCAAACTTAATAAAGTCAAAGTGTTGACTTTTTAAAGCTTAACTTGTGTTGTTATAATCATAATGCTTTTGTCAATGCTTGTGCCACATTTGATTATTACAAATTTAATTTACTTAAATATAGACAGTTAAGCATATGAATTAAATGTAATTTTACTTAATTACTTGTAACCATAAAAAATAATTGTTTTAACCCTTAAGATTTAACAAAAAGCATAAGGCCAGAATCGAAAAGGGATGCTAGCATGGGCTAATAATTAAAGTGAGACCATTGTCAATAATATGTCAAATCTTACATTAAAAAATGCCATTATGTTCATGTGTGTAAGGACATGCAATACAGTGAAGAATTCTTATTTGTTTAAAATAAGAATTAAGTTTCTGATATTCACCACCCCAGTTTGAATGAAAAGCTTTAATGTGAGAGTTGAATTGACGTAAGGCTAAAGATTCAAATTCGTTAAACATGGCAAAAACCTGACTTTTATTTTTGAGAAAATAAATCCATGTAAAAAAAGTAAAATCATCTACAAATAGAATAAAATAAGAAAAACCTAAATTGGATAAAACTGGGGCAGGACCCCATCTGAGTGAAAAATATCAAATGATTGTTGACTAGTATGTTTAACAGAAGCTAATGGTATTCTAGCCAACTTTCCAAATTTACATGCAGAACAAATAGACTTAAAAACTGAACGAGAACATGGAAGTTTATTTATGGCAATTACTGCAGACACAGTGGGTGTATAAGGATGCCTCAATTTAGCATGTCAACCATAAAATGAAGTAAATGCACAAAAAAATGCAGATTTGAAGGGTGGTTAGAGACAGTACAAGCTATCTTCACTTGGTCCTCGTAACAGGATTGCCTTAGTCCTCTGGTCCTTTACAAAAAATAATCAGGCAAAAATTCAAAGAAACAAGAGTTATCTGTGGTGAATTTTTGAATAGATAAAAGGTTTTTGGTAAGGGCAGGAACATGTAGTACATTATTCAATTTCAAAGAAGAGGAATCGAGAGATGGACATAATGCTTTACCTTTTGAAATAATGGGCAATCCTTGGCCATTCCCTACCTGGATGTGATCTAAGCCTTAATAAGGTTGAACATCATAGAGTGCAGTAGAATTCGGTGTCATATGATGACTGGCACCAATATCAGGTGTCCAGCCAATAGGATTTGGTAAGGATGATGAAGCCAGTCAGAAGTCTGGATGAGATAGTGGCAGTATCTGAGAATGGCGAGAAGTAGGTTGGATGCCATCAATCCAGGTAAGGTGTGCCTGCAGAACTGAATTATTGTTGCATCTGTGATATCCGCGGTGATAAGGATTTATGGTGTGGTTATGATATCTGTAGATTTAACAAATGAGCTGCAGACTGGGTGAAGGCCGGCAAAAAGAAGAAGTATGATATTATTGCAGAGAGGCGAAAGGACTTCTAGAATTATACGCTGAAAGAGAACACCTAGAAAAGGCCGATGATATGTGTTGGGTAGCATGAGCTTGTGGAACATCGTGAAAACTTCGAAGTAGAATTTCATAAGCCAATAGATGGCCATGGAGTTCCTGACAGAAATGGGCTCAAGATGTAAATTTAAAGCAGAAATTAAGAGATGAAACTCACTGCCAATGTTGTGATAAATAATGGCATTAAACTCGACAACGGACAGAGGTTGACCAGTCGCTTCTAACTCATCCGCCAAACCTTTAGCCTTGTAAAGGTAAGTGGAAACAAACATGTCATGTTTCTTTAATTCCTGAAGTTCAATATGAAGTTGTAATTGTCTATTTTGAGAGATTGATCTAAAAGCAGTTGATAATGCTTACCAAATCGAATACAAAGAGGTGAGACCAATAACATAGGATAAACTTCCTCAGTGAAAACTTTGTAGTTTTGTATGTATTGATATAAAAGGAGTTTATAAGTATATATACAATACATGATTTTAAGGAATAAAAGAGATATACATCAGTTACCATACACTAACAAAATAGTAACAACTATAACCAAATACTAACAATGTGATAAGTAAAATATGATTCAAATGAGAGTGCCTAACAGTATTCATAACAACCCCCCCCCCCCCCCACCTCTCGAGCTTTTCAAAAATTAAATTAATTAAAATATTATTTTATAATTATAGGTGGTGGGGTCTAGCGCGAGCCCAAGTGTTTGGCGACCACGACACTGTGTGAGCTCGAGGCCAGGCCCACTAGGAAATACATAATAGGCTTGTGGCCCATAATAGAGATAGAGTCACCACCCGAATAAAAACTAGGACACACTATACAGTGACTAGATTCCACGGAGGTTCCTAGAAGTCGTTATCAAAGATCGGGTTCGAAAACTGGGTATGGGCTTTGCCCACTCAACCTTGCGGTTGGCCTCCATGTGTGTTTTGTATTTTATTACCTTTGATTATTAGATTATTTCCTTATTATCATTAAATTGCACTCATTTTTAGCGTTATATTTAATGTTTGAGTTTGCACATTAGTCCTTTTTATGCTTATTAACCCAACACTTGTTACAAATAATAGTAACGAATTTACAAGCATTCATTCAAAATAAGAGGAGAAAGTATTAAGGATTACAATCTCTTGATAAAAAAAATGCAATAAATGGAAAATAAACCAAAAATACATATTTTAAACATAAATACATGCCTTATCGATGTAACATCACAATTATCGCATGAAAAATTATGATATAACATGGCATAGATACACAAGAAACAGAAATCACGCAAAATAATCATCAAGAATTAAAGCGAATTCAGGCAGGATTCTGGTAGAGAGGTGACATCTCTTTATAGAGGCGTCGCCTCCTAGTCAAGAAGTGACATATAATCGCCTCAATGTGAAGGGGAGACGTCTCATTGAAGAGAAGTTGCCTCTTCAATAGAGGCACAGAAATTTCACATGTTTCTTAGATCTTAAGAAAATCAACTAGATGTAATATAAATGTAAATTTACCACTAACAATCAATATTTCACATAATCATGCTTTACATATGACTTTAAATGAATACAAACACAATAACAAGCAATAAAAATCAAGAAATAAAATACTTAAATAAAATGAAGAACTTTAAAGCTTGAAAACAAAAGTTCTCACTAATAGAAGCACGTTTGAAAGCTCCTAACTAGGCCCTCAGAGGTTAGTTGTAATCTCAATACTTCTTGAATGCAAGGATCCTTTTTCTTTCTCAAGAAAAAGTGAGTTTTAAGCTTAAAGATCTACTTCTTCTTCTTCTTTTTCCTTTTCTTTCCCTCTTTTCCTCTCAAGGATGTTTTTTTCCTTTTAGCTCTTTTTTTTTAAATGGCAAACCTCTTTCACCAGCAGCTCAAAACTCCCTTTTAACCCCCCCCCCCCTAACCCTTTGCTTTTTCCTTTTCTAAGAAAATCAAGTTAAGATAAAAGACCAATCTAGCTTAATTCTGCCCTAAAAGTCTCATTTTTATGCTCAAATCTTAAGATATGCGATAATGTGGGCCATTTCTTACTTAATGCAGCCATAAATGGCATTTAATGCAAAGTAGGTTTGCCACCAAAGAGGCATCGTCTCTTTGATGAGGTGTCGCCTCACCAACGCCCAAGACAAAGAGGCGTCGATCGCCTCTTCAACCAGGCATGGTTCGGGCCTTTGGTGGAAAAAATGTCACCGTGATCCTCAAATTTTTTTGGCCTGATCAGCCACTCATTACCAGTTAAACATGAATCTCGAGCTTTTCTGACATGAGAAATCACTCAGTAAAGAAATGGAAATGTGACCGTGATCGTCAAATTTTTCTGGCCCGATCAGCCACTCATTAATAGTTGAAAAGTGAGTCTTGGGTCTTTCTGACATGAGAAATTACTCAGTAGAGAAATGGAAACGTGACCATGATCCTCAGGTTTTTCTGGCCCAGTCAGCCACTCATTAATAGTTGAACATGAATCCCGAGCCTTTCTGACAAGAGAAATCACTCAGTAAAGAAAAAGGTATGCTTCAGGGATACAACCCGACCAGACACTTCTTGTGACGCGCACTTTAGGGATATAACCCGACCAGACATTCCTTATGATGCGCA
The DNA here is from genome assembly GCA_949671775.1 of Mallotus repandus. Taxonomy (NCBI): domain Eukaryota; kingdom Viridiplantae; phylum Streptophyta; class Magnoliopsida; order Malpighiales; family Euphorbiaceae; genus Mallotus; species Mallotus repandus. The sequence continues at coordinate 7,121 of CATIWM010376023.1, forward strand.
CTTTGGGGATACAACCCAACCAGATGCCCCTGAATAGAAAAAATGCACTTCAAGGATACAACCCGACTAGACACTCCTTGTGATGTGCACTTCGGGGATACAACCTGACCAGACACTTATTGCGACGCGCACTTCTGGAAATAACCCGACCAGATGCTCCTGAATAGAAAAAATGCACTTTAGGGATACAACCCAACCAGACGCTCCTTGTGACGTGCACTTTAGGGATACAACCCGACCAGACACTCCTTGTGACACGCACTTTAGAGATATAACCTTACCAGACGCTCCTAAATAGAAAAAATGCACTTCGGGGATACAACCCGACCAGACATTTTTTATGACACGTAATTCGAGGATACAACTCTACCAGACGCTCCTTTCACTAATGCTTTGATCAGAAAATCTTCAACTCTTCAATGTCGATTTTGGGGTATACCCAAGAAGTGAAATGGTTCTTCCTCATCATTTTCATTCATTTTTTCATTTCATTTTTTTTTGTTCCCCTGGGGATGCCTATTTCATGGGCTATTCTTCTTTGGCTAATGGGCTCCTCCATTGTCCTTCCTTTCTTCCTCAATAAGATTTCCTTATTTACCCTTTCTCTTTCCTATATATAACTTCCTTTTCACTTTTCAATTCACCTTTTGCTTTCAAACCTCCTTTTCCTCTCTCATTCTCTCTTTCTTTTCCTTTTCACTTTTCAAAGCATTCTCTGCTATGGACGTTGTAGGGACCCCGAATTTGCTTGCGTAGGACTCAGTATCACCTACGATGCATCCCGTGTGCAACTTTAGCCTCAACATTGGGGATGATATCCCTCTTCTGGTGGATATGCTATCCCATATCTGCGGATCGGCTATTGGAGAGGTTAGTGTCCAATTTCTTTGATTTTTTAAAAATATCATTAAATAATATCGGGTTATTGCTCATAGATGCATGTTTATAATTTTAACCGAGAGAAATTCGATTAAGTTTGAACAAAATTATGAAAATTGAATATTTTGGTTTAGAATGCCAACATGAAGGAGCGTCGACTCTTCGTTGGGGCGGTCGCCTCCTAGAGAGAGGCAGTCGCCTCTTCATATCGAGATGACCTATTGAGTGGGCGATCACCTCTTCACGAAGGGGCGGTCGCCTCTTCGACATGAATCTAGAAAAAAATTAATTTTATTCATCAAAATAGTAATTCAACTCCCTGTTTTGTAGCTTGATTCCCATACTTTCAAGGGCGCTAGAAATTTCCATGGTGCTCATATATGGTATAATAACTTCTCGAGCGGTATCAAGGACCATATTTATGATACTGGGTTTTCATATTTCATCCTCGCCCTTCCAGATACCTAAGGGCAGACTGATTACCAGCCTCTATACACTTTAATGGAGAGATGGTCTGACACTATGCATACGTTCCACCTCTCTTTTGGTGAGTTCACCATTGATTTGGTTTCTTTTATTGCTGTCACGAGGATCCTTTGTGCAGGACATTCTGTCCCTTTGGATGCGAGCTTACATAGGATGACTCCCAACTTGGTTTCACATCGAGTGTCTGCTAAGGACGGTCCTAGATATAAAGGGAATGCACACCATCAAGATCGACTCGATTCAGAGTCACTATACATGAGAGAGAGTAGAGGCTGCCACCACCAGCCGCCAGATCGATTAGGTAGTGAGATCCTTTCTCGTTTACCTCCTTAGGACTATGCTTTTCGCTGACACAGTGAGTTCCATCAATATGATATTCTTGATGCCACCAAGAGATCTTAAGCTAGTGGCTACTTGTGACTAGGGTAGTTGCGCCCTAGCGTACTTATACAGGAGTATGGACAAGACTGTTCGAAGAGCAAGACAGTTTTGCGGTTTCTGGTGCACTATTATGGTATTTTCTCACTTCTTTTCTTTCATTGGGTTTGTCTTAAATACCATTATCTACTAACACTTCTCTCTCTTTTAAAAGTTGGGCCCTGGAGTTAGAGCTGATTGTAGGGTTATCCCTCATTCGTGATACTCTTTTCCCTGCCATGGGGAGGTGGGGCCCCAATCGGGCTTGGAGGTGGCCAGTTGCTTTTGTGCATATCCACCGTGAGTGGCTGAACAGCCTGACATCTGATGAGGTAAAGTACTTGCAAATGTAACCGTAATTAATAACATGTTTGTCAATTAAATTCCTTCACTTACATGTTTGCTTTCAATAACTACGCTTGGACTTATGGGGTCCTGAGGCTAGATGGACCCAAGCCATGATTTGCTTGAGACCGCTGTCCGAGAAGAGAGTGTTACTCTGAGGACCTAGCCGCAGGGTTTGGTATCTTGGCGAGAGGGTCCACCACCATTTGCCCCTCCTCGTGAGATCTTTTGGGCACATTTATTCTAGGGAGAGAAGCTTGATCAGGCTTATGATAGGGATGATGCAGCAAATCATTGTGAGAGGAGGAAGTCTTGGTATGTGGACTTCACACGAGCTCATCTCTTATAGAGGGTGTCTCCTTTTGCGTCTATGCCTCAGGTGAGTGTATGACTTCATTAAGCCCATATTTTATATCTTTGTTTGCATCTATCATTTTATGACTTAATTTTCCACTCTCAGGCACCTGCCAGAGCACCAGCTACCCTTCTTAGGCTTACTACCTTAAAGAGGCATTATTAGTGTCCTCGTACTATACCCGATGGTGAGGGTACTTCAACTAGTACACCACCTCCTAGGGGTCCCTATAGTTCTGACTCGTAGAGTATGGCTGGTAGGCTCGCTGCTCCTCCCGACTTGATAACCCGATGTTGGGTGCCTTTAGGCGAGCTTTCTCATCAGTTTCTGAGATTAGATGAGACTTTGGAGCCAGTGTTCATCCCAGAGGCTTCAACCCATGTAAGTTCTCTTTCCTTTGAAATCTTGTTCTCAAATCTAGCTCAAAATAAGGCTAGTATTAACCATTCATTGATTGTATAGATACTTTAAGATCAGGGGGAGTACATGTACTAGGTGATTAAGGCTCTGAGGGACTTCCTGATGAGCATCACACAGTTGTGGAAGGTAACAATTATACCCTATTTCTAAATGTATGCATGCTTTAATGATTTTCTACCTCTTATAGCAATTTGACAGGATTAATATGATGCTGGTCAGGCTAGGGTCACTGCTCTTGAGTGTCAGCTAGCAACCCTTCAGGTGGAGGAGGATGACGATAATAATGCTGAGGCTAGTGATGATGAGGAGGAGCATGCGGGTGATGGTAGTGGTGACGATGATGATAATCAAACTGATGACCTTACTGATGACCTCACAGATAAGGGGGATGACCATGAAGGTAATGATGAGTGATTGGACGTAGTAGATGTCTGTTAGCATAGGATCATAGACTAGAAATAATTTTATTATTCTGCACTGTTGGCTTGCATTTCTATATTTGCACTGAATGAATGATATAACATTTTGAATTCAATTTGACTACGTTTTAGAATAATTAAAACAAAATTTCACCACAGAATCTTCCTTCTCTAATAACAGGATCTTAAATGTACAGTATAGTCACTTTGCAATAATGGAAAAAATGTACCCCCACTGTTGGAGAGGTGTCACCTCTTTGTGAAGAGGCGATCTAAACTCGCTTCAATGTGCAGAGGCATCACCTCATCGTAGAGGTGACTGCCTCTATAACAACATTCTATAGCTACTTAAAATCCTTAAACTTCTGTTTCCATCTTTCTTCTTCATTTTTTCTCTCTAAACCACATCCTAACCTCTCAACATGACTGAAAGAAGCTTGACACAACTACAGTCGATCATGAAAAGCTTGAACGATGAATCTTAGGCTAAATTAGAGCTATTCTACTTATCAACTTTTTGATCCCTACATGCAAAGAAGATCAACTTATCATTTCTTCATGTTCTTACCTAATTTTGGGATCCTCAGAAGCACCGAGGAATTCAAAGCCATCCTAGGTTCTCAAACAGATTCCACTTGTCAGATTACAGTTCCTCCCATTGCACTCCATACAATATCAAATGGCTAGAATGTTCAACTTCCCCCCCCCCCCCCACCCCTCAATCTTCTCTTCATCATATTTTTGGCACTGACGTCTTGATAAACTCTCTTCTAGAAGTTGGAGCAATTGTAGACAACGATGAGGTTTATTGGCCTCGAATGATGGTTTTTTATCTATATGCTCAATTCTTACTCGTTTCCACTTATGGCAACTATGATCCAAAACTCATGCACATTCTCAATCAAGTGAAAGCAAGCTTGAACCCTTTTTCTCTCATATTAGCTAAAACCATCATCAGATTAGACAACTTTGTTGAAATAAGACGACATTATGGAAGTCCGTTACTGCTGGAGGTTGGTTTTCCTTTCCCTTTTCTTCATTTTTTGCTTTATTGTCATTCTTACCCATTTACTACTTTCAGGCATGGTTTCATGAAAAGCTGAGGTTTCTGGAGCCCCCTAAAGACATTGCACATTACAAAGCCAACCATTATCGTACCTGAAGACTTCATCCTATTTTGGAAGATGTGCGGAGCTGGCTGGCTACATTCCCTGATACTCTGATCCAATGGAAGTACCCCTGGTGCAGATTGCTACATGTGACCATTCATTCCTACACTTATTATGTCCCCATAGCTGGCCTTCATTTTGCTACCTTTTATAACCCAGCTCGACTTTGTAGGCAATATGGATAGAAACAACTGATTGTGGGACCAGTTTATGAGTTCGAGCCGAGGCCCCTTTCTTAGAATTTCCTAGACAATTTGATAGAAACCTAGACTCGCAGGACCATTCTGTGGCGCATTGACTAAAACAGAGATCCGCCCACTGATGAGCAGTACAAGGAGTGGATTTAGTTATAACAAACAGAATAGGATGAATTTATAAGAAAAAAAAGAACAAGAGAATTCTAAACATTGAGGGTTCAGTAGAAGAAAAGAAGGAAAAATTAGTTCATGTAACTTAATCTTTACTTTTCCTTTTTATTGGATGGAATTTCCTTTTTAGTTAAATAGTTTGTAATGAATACTTAATGCAACGTTCAACAATGATAACGACAATCCATTTCATTTAATTTAAGCATCAGATGGTTATACATTTTTGCTTCTAACATGTCTCTTGTCGTTAATTGGCTTGCCCTTGCAATTTTTCCAACTAACTATTTTTCCATCTCTCTCCTTTTATATGTCCTTAATTTTTTGTTGGACCGCCTTTTTCAAGGTTTTCAATCTTGCAGGACTTTTTAATTTTTTTCTTTTTTTGTCTCGTACTTTTGCCTAGGCAACCTCTTTGTGAGGTTTTCTCCCTAGTGAGACTTCACAAAAAGTACTTCTTTAACTTGTCTAGGTTGATGGGATCCCTGAACTTATTTCCTTCTAGATCAAACAGGATAGCAGCGCCCTTGGAAAATAACTTCTTAACCAAATACAGACCTTCCCAATTTAGCTTAAATTTTCCTTATGGATTTGTCATAATTGGCCTAGTGAGCTTCAATACCAAATCACCCTCATTGATTTTGCCCGACTTAATTTTTTTGTTGTAAACTTGAGTTATCCTCTTCTGATATAGCTGAGAATGATACATGGCTTTTACCCTTCTCTTATCTAAAAGTGTTAGCTGTGACAATCGACTCTTTAACCCACTGATATTCAAGGATTTTAAATTCCAAAAGAACTCATATGAACTGAATTTTCACCTCCACCGGTAATACTGCTTCACATCCATACACAAGCGAGTATGGAGTAACTCCAGTCGATGTTCTAGCAGTATTCCTATATCCCCATAATGCAAATTGCAGATAATCTGACCAATCTTGGTAGTTTTTATCATCTTAGACAAGTTCCTTTTCACATTCTTATTCGCATCTTTTACTGTACAATTCGCTTGTGGTCTATACAGGGATGATCTATGGTGCCCAATCTTGTATTCTTTTAGCAAAGCTACCATTTCTGCTCGAAAATGAACACCATTGTCAATGATGATATGATGAGGCAATTTGTATCTACATATTATATTTCTTTCAATAAACCTTGCCATCTGGTTTGATCCGATAGTGGCATACGATTCTACCTTAGCCCATTTAGAGAAATAGTTAATGGCCACCATAATGTAGCGATGAACATTCGATAGTCTTGGTTTTATCTCCCCTATGATATCAATTCCCTATACTACAAATGGCCAATGAGAAGTCATCCCCTGTAGTTCCATGGAGGGTAAATGGCTAACATCACCATATGTTTGGCCGTTATGACATTTCTTTACAAATTTCACATAGTCTGCCTCCATCGTTAGCCAAAAGTAACCTTGACGTGCTATTTTTTTAGACAATAATGTTCCATTCATATGCAGACCACACATTCCATTATGGCTAATAAATTGACGAGACAACATCCTGAGAGACATCCTCTCTTTTCTGTTAGCGTCTTCGAGAAACTGCCCCATTTCTAAATACTTCTGTAAATTAAAGAACCACGGTTTCTCTATGGGGTTGATTGGCACCACCCTTATCTCTTCATAACAAGGGATTTGGGATTTTACAAGAATAAGAGGTTTGACCTCTACCTATTTTCCTCCTTCCTATATTGAAGCTAGAGTAGTAAGGGCATATGCCATCTGATTCTCCTTTCGCAGCAAGTAGACAACCTTGCACTGAGTGAAGGATAATAAAATAGTAGCTGAATAATCCCAGTACAATCTTAGTTTATCTTCCCTCACTTCCCATTTGTTGGAGATCTATTTCACCACTAGCATAGAGTCTCCGTATACCGTGATTTCCTCTGCCCCCAGATTTTGGAGTGCTTCCAAACTAAAGATGCAAGCTTCATATTTAGCTTGGTTATTGGTGACTTTAAATTCTAATCTTTTCACCATCGAGATCATTTCTCCTTCTGGTGAGATCAAAATGACACAAATGCATGCTCCCCTGTTGTTAACTGCTCCATCGAAGTACACTGTCCATTTTTGAATTTCTATTACCCCCAGATGCTAATCTGTAAATTCCAACTCCCATTCTTGTCCATCACCCATAGGATTCTGAGCCAAGAAATCCACTACAGCTCTCCCTTTTATCACCTTCTTGGCCACATAGTCTATGTCGAACTCAGTGAGCAGCACCATCCATCTGACTAGTTTGCCTGTAAGTTATGGCATCTGCTGGAGATACCTCAAGGGATCGTGCCTAGAAATTGTTTGAATCCTATAAGACTGGAAGTAATGTTGGAGCTTCTTCATTGCCCAAATTATAGCCAAACATTTCTTTTCCACCAAACTGTAGTTGGCTTCATAAGGTAGGAGTTTCTTGCTCAAGTAATACACTGTATGTTCGACCTTTCGGTCGTCTTCTTAAGCTAACATTGCACCTATCACTTCTCTTTTGATTGCCAAATAGAGGATCAAAATTTTACCCGGTCTTGATGGTTGTAATACCAGAGGATTCATCAGATAATTCTTAATAGTCTCAAAACCTTGCTAACACTTGTCATCCTAGATCAGTAGTTAATTCTTTCTCAAGAGCTTGAAGATCGGCTCATAGATAGTAGTCAGCTTAGCTATGAACCTGCTAATGTACTGCAATTGACTAATAAACCCTCAGACTTCTTTCTCGTTCTTTGGCACATGCATCTCTCAGATTTCTTTGACCTTGTCCGAATCCACCTCAATTCCTTTCTGACTGACGATGTGTGCTAGAAGCTTTTCAAAGGGTACCCCAAAAACACACTTCTTTGGGTTAAATCTGAGATTATATTTTTCAACTCTGCCTAGGAACTTATCTAAAGCCTCGAAGTGTCCTTCCCATGTTAGAGACTTTACCATCATGTCATCCGCATATATTTCTATTTTCTTATGGACTATGTCGCTAAGCAGAGTGGTAGCCATCCTCTGAATAACAGTAGACCCCCTATTCAATGGTGAAAGAAGTCTTCAGCTTGTCAATCACTGCCTTCATGATCTTATTGTATCCCGAGAAACTGTCCATGAAAGAGTACATTCCACTGGAGGCTGCACTTTCAACTAAAGTGTTAATATGTGGTAGGGGAAATCATCTTTTGGACAAGCTTTGTTCAAATCCCTATAGTCTACACACATTCTGAGCCTTCCATCCGGTACTATATTGGCTAACCATTGGGTGTCGTCCACTACCACCAAGAACTTCACTTTCAACTGCTGCTCCACTTCTTTTTTTATCAAGAGAGCCCATTCCGGCCGCAATCTTCTCTTCTTTTGCTTTATTGGTGTAATGTGAGGATATGTAGGGATCCTATGTTCTGCGATTTCCCTATCAATTTTGGGCATATCCTCATAACCCCAAGCAAATACTTTCTGTCTTTTTCTTAACATTCCCTCCATTTTTATTCTCTCATCAGGAGTCAAATTAGAAGCAATAAGCATATTCTTATGGTTATCCCATGGCCTAAATTAAATAATTCAGTTTGCATTGAATTGATGTCAAACATATACATGAAGTGATCATCACAAACAGAATAATCGTAAGGAAACACATCACATAAATAGGCAAAGTCAGATCTTATTGCATTAACTTTGGAAAAGAAAAGATCATCAGTGTCAAACATGTTTGCAAGAGAAATGTCAAGATCATTATAGAAGACATCTATGATAGAATTAAAGACAAAAGATTCGAAGCCACGCACCCCTTCTTGAACTCCAGTGTCCTTCATCTCTGTCGTAGGGATGTATTTTTCTAGCTCTAGAGTCTGCACCAGCTCCTCCACCACAGGTTCCTTAACAAAAAATTCTTTGGCCCCACCTACATGTTCAACGAAGATTTCAAAACCGGGGACCAACTTTTCTACTATCATCAACTATTCAGGATTGCCGGTGTAAGGGTAATTAGCGCCTTCCTCCACGAATTTCTCCCACAATGCCTTTTGCTTTTCAGCCTTAGGCTTTAGGCTTTTAGACTTCCGATATCCTAACCCGTACTTCAAAATGGAGACCTTCGGCTCAACAAACTCTGGTGGGCCTTGCTGGTTCTTCCCTAATCCCATTATGAGTATGAAGTTCATGTTCTTTATCATGCTTGCTATTTTTGGATTTAGTTCATCTTCATATATCATGCAGACCTCAAAGCTCGAACTGACCAAAATTTCATTGGGAGCAAACTTCAAAGCAGCGACTGCAGCTTCAGTTTCCACTGTTATAGTGACTACTCTCCCCTAGTGCAAAAACTTAATTTTCTGGTGCATAGTTAATGGTACTCCTCTTAAGGGATGGAACCACAACCTCCCCAATAACAAGGCAAAGGTGACAGGAGTGTCGATGACATACAGGTTGACCCAAACCTCAAGGGGTCCTGTCCTGACCAACGCCCTAAAAGTTCCTTCGATAGGCCTTTTCGTGTCATTATAGGTCTTGATAACTACCTTAGATGGCTTTAGATTGGACACTACCAGTCCCAACTTAGGCAGAATTTTCAAAGGACACACATTAATAGCGGATTCATTATCCACTGTCACACATCAAATGAGTTTCCCTTTCACTTTGGCCTTTATGAATAAGGCTTTGATGTGGTCTCTGCCTTCTAAGGGTAGGTCACTATCTGTAAAAACAATTGCCCCCTGAGGGCTCTTTGTCAGTGATTCCACCACTTGATTCAGAGTATGAGTTGCAGGAATCTTCCTATGACCAAGGGCCATAACCAGCGGATCCCGATGGGCTTTGGAGTGCATCAGCAGCTCCCAAATGCTGGCGAGAGTCTTCTCATCTCTCTTGGTTTCAACGGCCTTCTCATTTGATTTCACTTCATCAACTTTCTCTTTCTCCTTCAATTCTTCTTTTGAGCCAGTTTTCTCTTCTTCCGACCCCACAAATCGTGCTTCTTCTTCCTTATTTTCATTCTTTCTAACTAACTGGGCTTTCTTTCCCTTATCACTCTTCTACAAATCAATTTGTCCCTCTTTCTCACCATCAGAACTCCAAATGTCAAGAACATCTACATTTAGTTCCATAGGTTGTTGATTCAGATGCAGGTTTTTGGTTTTTGGATTTAGGTTTTTGGGATGTGGGTGTGGCATTAAAAAAGGAATTAAGGACTTGTTCCTCTATCAAGCCGGTGTTGATCATGAGAATGCGGGGATTTGATGGTGGCACATCATGGTAATTGGGTAAAGGGTTATTTGGGAAAGGTGGTCTTTGAGTTATAGGTCTTAAAAGGTTATTCTCAATCAACTTTTTCAGGACTTTAGAAAGAGGTTTTCCTAAATTAGAAAACCTTCAGGGTTGCCCAACAACATTGATCTGTACGTTATTTGGTCTAATCCCACTACTGGATCCTACCCCTTCTCTGCCTACAGATCTTCTACTAAAAGCTTTCTTGTCTTGGGCCAGGTCGGATTACTTTTGCACCCTAAATCTGTACAGTTCTTCAAAATTTTGGATCCCTAAGTCTTTCAGCTTTTTGGAGAGCGGAAGCACACATCCCTCTATTGCTATTACTAACTAATCGGTCTCAGCAAGCCGATGCTTTATCTATACTAACTTAGCTCTCCACCTGATCAAATAATCAACAAAAGACTCATTGAACTTTTGCTTAATATTATGTAACTCTCTCAAAGATGCTTCCATTTGAATATTGAGACTATATTGCTTGATAAACGCACCATATAACCCTTCCCAATCAGCTTGGATGTGAGATTCTAAGGCATAATACCACCTGATCAGCAGGCCAATGCTTTATCTATGCTAACTTAGCTCTCCACCATATCAAATAATCAGCAAAAGACTCATTGAAATTTTGCTTAATATTCTACAAGTCTCTCAGAGATGCTTCCATTTGAATATTGAGACTCTACTATTTGACAAATGCAGCACATAACCCTTCCCAATCAGCTTGGATGTAAGATTCTGAGGCATAATACCACCTGATCGGCGCTCCCTCCAAGGATAGGGGAAACTGTTTGACAATCTGTGCTTTGTTTAAGCCAGTTGTCTTCATGTGTGTGATGTATTATTTGAGGTATGGGTAGGGATCCTCAACACCAGTGAATTTCTTCATGTCAGGGAATTTAAATTTTTGGGGTAGAGGGTCATTGTCCTCATCCAAACTCAAATCAGTGTAGTTCATCGAAGCATCTATCCATTTTTCTTTTATCATTAACAGCATTTGGGCCATGGTCTTGGTTAAGTTCTTGGCCCATTCAAACTTCTCCACATTTTTTGAGACATCCACATTTTGTTGGGTCCCAAGTTCTACTAACAGAGTCTCTTGATCATCCTCTATTTCCCAGCTTCTGAAATTTTTAGCGTCCAGATCCAATGGTGGTTGTTGTTGTGCTGGTTGTTTCTGCCTAGCTGGACCCACAATTTCTCTCATGATTGTTTGGGTCTGTTCAGCCATTTCTATTTTTAACTATTCTTTAAAAGCCTCAGCATTAAATTCTGCCATCACTGCTTCTTCAAAAATTCTAATCAGTCAGCCGGTGTCGAATCATACCCAAGCAGAAGACTGATGAGGATCTATATTTGCAACCACCATTGATTAGAAACATGCTTGATGTGTATGCATGATATGCAGGGCCTCATTAATGCAAAAAGGTAAATAAAAATTCTATTTACACATAACATATAACACAACTCTTCAAACGGTTACTTCACCCTTATTTCTTCTGCACACGTATTTAATAGCGAATTTCTTATCCTAGGATTTTTGGTAGGGTTTTGGTTATCAACAGGGGATAATAAAATCGACGTGTGTAATAAAAATCTCA
>CATIWM010376077.1:0-13067 GCA_949671775.1 Mallotus repandus
TATATATATATATTTATTTATTTAAGATAATAGTTATCTTAAATAAATAGGAAACTATTTCTAATTTGGTATTTGAATAAAATTAGAATTGGAATAAGTAGAATATACCAAAAATGTTTTGGTAAGTGAGAAATTACTAAAATTTGTTTTGGTAAGTGAAACCCTAATTGAGAGGTCTATAAATATAACATATTCTTCAGGGTTTCATATGCTTTTTATTCTACCACCAAAATTTTGTTTTCTCTCCTTTTAGAAAATGTAACACAGAGTTATTGAGTTGTGAGACAATCAAGAAAAGGTGCTAGCACACATTCATTTGGATCAAAAGGTTGTTCATGTGAATACTTGTGGAGGACGTATTCATTTGGAGATGTCTTAATTCGACAAAAGAGAACTAAAAGCTTGTTAGGGTATTACTAGTGTGAACACCCTCTCTCCCTTCCAGTAATCTTGCCTTTTCTTGCGTATGTGGTAAGATTTTTAGAAACCCTAAATCAATTAGTTAATCGAATTACATGGATCCTGGTTCGGGTTTGTGATTAAATTTTTAAATTTTCTCTACGGTTTGAATCGCGAAACCTAACACTTATTTCATCTTGTGAGTTTTTCCATAGTGGACATCCTACTATAGAATGCCAGTGAATGCAAGATTTATCTATAGAGAGTATGAATTATTTGGGTAATTTCAACAAGGGACAACAACAGAATCTTGTGATGAGGAACATCTATAATCCTAGTTGGAGGAACCATCCAAATTTTTCATGGAGCAATCAAAGCAATAATCAATGGAGATCTTAGGGACCACTAGGTTTTATAGGAAATAAAGGTCAACAGCATCAAGGGGAATCTCAAGTCCAATAAGAGAAAGCTTCTTCTTCTTTAGAAGGTAAAATGGAGAAATTCATGGATATAATGCTAACAAAGATGAATCAGCAGGATGAGACTACTAAGAGGTTGGAGAGGAGATTTGAATAATTGCATCAAGATACTCAACTGATGTTTAGGAACCATTCTTCTTTAATTTATAACTTAGAAGTGAAAGTGGGTTAGTTGGCTAATTCTCTTTCTTCAAGGAATCAAAGAGAACTACCTAGCAACACTGAAAATAACCCTAAGGAGTATCTTAAAGAAATTACTCTGAGGAGTGGCATAGAATTGTAACTACCTAATAAGAGAATGAGGTAGGAAAAGAGACAAAACAAGTTGAAGAACATGTTGAGGAGAAAGATACAAAGTAAGATAACAGCAAAAAGAGGGAGTTTCCTCCACCACTTGAACCATATGAACCACCAGTTTCATTTCCTCAGAGGCTTAAAAAGCAAAAACATGATCAACAGTTTGCGAAGTTCTTAGAGATGTTAAAAAAATTGCATATTAATATACCTTTGGTGGAAGCAATAGCTTAGATGCCCAAATATGCTAAATTTCTAAAGGACCTTATTTCTAATGTTAAAATTTTTTAAGAGTTTGAAACCATTACTCTTAATAAATAGTGTAGTACTATCATCTCAAGCAAACTTCCATTGAAGAGTAAACATCCAAGGAGTCTTACTATATATTGCTCTATTGGTAATTTAAATTTTCAAAAGCTTATGTGATTCAGATGCTTATATAATTTAATGCCTTTATCTGTTTATAGGAGACTTGGCTTAGGTGAAGCAAGAGCTACTAATATATGCTTGCAGCTTGCAGATAGGGTAATTAAGAAGCCTAAAGGAATAGTGGAAGATGTATTGGTAAAAGTAGGGAAATTCATTTTCCTAATTGACTTTATTGTGCTTGATTTTTAGGAAGATGAAGATGTACCATTGATTTAGGTATGTCTTTCATGTACACTGCCAAAGTAATCATTGACATCTTTGAAGGTACTCTTACATTGAGAGTGGGTAAAGAAAGTTGTAAGTTTGATGTTTACCAAGGAATGTAACACCCACCTGAACTTAATAATTGTATGAGAATTGATGTGATTGATGATTGTCTGAGTGAAGTCCAATAAAAGAGGTTGGCAAAATCTTATAATTGGGAGGATGTAGCGAAGTGTTTGCAGGCATAATCTCATGATGAAGAAGGGCTTCTCAAATACAAAAACACAGTTACTCAATGTGAAAGCTCAAGGATTCACAAAGAGAAAACAAAGAAGTGGCATGACACAAGCATAAATAGGAAACATCTAGAAATTGGAAATCATATGCTATTTTTCAAGCCTAAGCTGGGTTTATTTTTAGAGAAGCTTAAAAATAGATGGTCAAGACCATTTATAGTGTCATAGGTCTTTCCCCATAGAGCTATAGAAATAATAAACAATCAAGGAGAGAAATTTAAAGTGAATGGCCAGAGGTTGTACAAGTATTATGGAGGCAAAGAAGATGATTTTCATTACCTTGCTTGCTTGATCAACAACAACACATAGTTCATGCCATGGTCAAGCTTATGACCTCTTAAATAAGTGCTTCTTGGGAGCTCAACCAAGTATAGAGTATAATTTCATTTTGATTTAATTTTTATATTTTTGGTTTCTTTTATTTTTATTAAATTTATTTTCTTGACCTCCCTTATGTTGAGAAATTCCAAGAAAATAATTGCATTGGATAGAAAAGGATTCGAAGATGAGAAGATTGTTTCAGTCAATTATGGATATTCAGGGAAGTAAACTTTTAACTTTTCTTTCATTTTTGTTTAGAAAAGAGTGATTACATGCTATTTTTTTATTGATACAAGTTACATTGGGAAGTTGAGCATATATTGAACATAATTTGGAATGAAGATGATTGTAAAATATGTGATGTGTTTTATGCAATGTATTTGAGTGCATTTTAAAGGAAAATAAAGTGCACGGCCTTGCATTCGAAAGTGCACAACTATGCAGTAACTCCAATTGAAATTCGTGCTCTTAGGAGTAGGCATGCATTAAGAGTGCACAAACATGCACTCCCAGGCCTTAAATTGTGCAATCAGTTCTGGGTGTGCACTTAAAAGTGCATAGCCATGCATGACCTGCTCTTTCAAACCTAAATGAGATGCATAACTGTGCACTATAAAGTGCACAACTGTGCACCATGATTCTACAAAATTAAAAATTGTGCCTTTTTGGTTCCATTCAAAGTAACTCTTCATTTTCTTCTTCCAAAACAGTTTTTAAAAACCCTTCCCATCATCCTTATTCATCATTTTCTTCCCAAATAACAAAATTTTTTTCCTTTCTCATCTCTCTTATATTTTCAAACCTTAGTTTTAAAATTCATCACCCCAACTTTTCAATTCTTCATTCTCTCTTCACTATCATTATCAGCCATGCCAAGAAAAAAATCTCAAGCAGCAAAGCAAATAGGTCCTCCTCCTGAATGCTCCAAACTTGGAGGAAGTTCAAGGAACCCACAAGGGGAAGAGGAAGAACAAGAGTTAATGAAATTTCCTTAAAATATCACTTTTGTTAGTGAACTTCAACATAAGAAATATGAGGATATTGTGCGTAGAAGGATTCAACCCAATAGATACCTTAATAGAAATGCATTAACAACTGTTGGATTGCTTGAAGAGGTATCATTGCTTTTGTAAAAGGTTGGGTGGGAACAATTCATGATGAGAGCATATCCTACATATTTTAGGTCTACACACGAGTTCTTATCATCATTTCTCTTGGATGAAAAGGCTAGGTTCATTAATTTTAGGCTTGGCAACGGGGATTTTAAATTTGAGTTGTTTAAATTGAATAATGTTTTTAAATTTCTAGAAGGTCATGAGGCTCATATTCAGTTTGATAAGAATGAATTCTAGAGACAATTAATAGGTGATAGGCATGTAACCTATAATGCAAGGACCTATAGAGAGTTAAAAATGCATTCACGTGCATTAAGGTATGTGCACCAAGTCATGGCACATACAATCTTTAGTAGAAGAGAAGGGGATTAGCTTATTCCAAATAATGAATTACAAGTCCTCCATTGCATGGTGCATGATAGGAAAATTAATCTTTGCCATGCCATTGGTTTGAAACTCAAAGATGTTGCTTAATATTTCAATATGACAATAAAAATTGGAGGTTTAGTTACAACATTTGCACAATATGTGGGTTTTGATATAGATGACATGCCATTTGAGAAAGTTAAGGGGAGAGAAATAGTTGACATTGTTATGATGCAAGTGATAGGAATTATGCAAAGCACTCGGCTTACCCCACTCCTCAGTGAACAATAAGCCCCTCCAATTGAAGAAGAAGAAGAAAGGGAAGAGGTCGATGATATGGTTGTGCGAATGGACAATTTAGAGATGTAAATGGGAGTCTTGGATGCGAATGTGGAGGATCTTACTCAAAATGTTCACTTGATGCATCAAGACCTTTGAGCATTTTTCTATAGCCAAGGCTTTGAACCTCATTCCCTTCAACCACTGCAAGATGAGCAACAAAACGATGCCCCACCACTGGAGTGATTTATGTTTTCATTTATTTAACTGTTATTGTTCATTTGAAGTGTTTAGATGTTGGTACATTTTAATTTTGTTAACTTTGGTTTGTTTGTGTACACATTTTAAGTATTTTAGATGGATGTATGGAATTTTTATTCGGTTTAATACAATATGTTTGTGTGCATTTATGTTAAATGTTATATGTGCAAATTTAAATATTTGTTTGAATTGTTATGGAATGGAAAAATTATAGGTTTTTTCAAGATTTCATTTCTGTACATTTTGTAGAATGCAATTTTGCATAATGCACAATTGTGCATCATGAATGCACAACCATGCAACAACCATTCTTCCAATTATGCAACACAGGATTGGGCATGCATCCATCGGTGCACAGGCCTAGGCTCATAAAGTAAAACCCAGGTGCACAACCTTGCACTCTGGATTGCACAGCCATGCACCTGCATAATTTTATGCAACAACATTGTTACTTTGTTGGCACGCAAAAATTGAGGACAATGTTTAAATTGAGTGTAGGGGAGGATTTACCAATTTTTAGGAGTTTAAAATTCGGTTTGCATTTTATTTTCAAGTTTATTTTTAATTTTACAATTTTCTTTTTATTTCCTTTTGTTTTAGTATTTGAATTCAATTTTTTTTAATTTTCCATTTTTGTTAGTTTTTTGTTTTGGAATTTAGTAAGTCAATATTCAGGAATAAATTTTTATTTTCTTTGATTTCTTTCTTTTTTTTTGAACATTTAAATTTCTCTTTTCTTCCTAAAGTTAGGAGAAAATTTCTAGGATTTATTTTATTTTCCTTGATGTTTAGGGAGAATTCTTTATATAAAGAATTCAGATGAGGAGAGAGAGGGGAGTAGCAATGAGTCATTGTTAAGGAGGAAAGCTTTGGAGAATGAAGCAACTACAGAGTAAATGCTACCACTTCGTTTGGACATGTTAGAGTTGAAGCTTTATGCTAGGATGGATGAGTTTCAAATCATGATGGAAAATTTGTAACAATCACAAGAGAGCCATTTCAAGAGGCTTAAGAAGCTCATAGAGTCCGCCAATCCTAACAAGTCCTCACCTCCATCATTGCAATGAAAAAAGGGGAGATATTTCCCAAACTTTTATTTTTTAGTTTTTGTTCTGTTATGTTTTGTTGTTTTTAAGTGTTTCTTTTTATAAACAGGAGGGGATCATGCATTTCATTTTGTTATTTTCTTTCTCATATATATATAGTTACTAGGATGCATATCATGCATAACACTTGAGAGTTTGTAACATATTCTCAAATAGAATTTATTTCATTGAATCTAGTTTTCTTGAAAAGATGTGGTAATCTTCATTTAATGTGAGTTTGGACTTTTAAAATTTGGGTAATGACTTATGGTTAAAGAATTTTTAACCCTTAATGAACTTAATGTTTACTTTTTAATTGAGTGATTAAACTTAGAGTCTTGATTTCCAAGAAAGGTGTTTATAAGTAGGGATTTAAAATTCAACTCTTGAAGTTAGTCAATTCTTGTGTATTTTGGTGAATATAAGAAAATAAAATAAAGCGAGATGGAACGTAAAACACACTCATTTTAAAGGAGCTAAAAACTTAAAATTTACAATCTTTATATGCTCCTTCTACCCTAATGCTCTCAAATTAGAGTATGAGTATCCAAAGGACCCTTTATAAGGTATCTGCACTGTGTAGTATGGGAAAGGTAAGGGGATACTGCAATTGGGAAAACCTTTATTAAATAAAATGAATAAATTGCTTAAGAAGTGCCTTATGCATGAGAAATTTTGGCTGGCTAAGTATTGAGTTAATTTCTATTTGCTTCCGTCTTTCTCTGATTTTAATTCTCCATTTTTATGAATTCAATTGGGAAATTAGCTCTTCATACGGTAATCTCATATATCTGTGACCTTGAGTTATTATTTTAATTTTTGAGTTGTAAAATTTATATTAAGTGAATATTGTGATACGAATATGGTTAACTTGTACCAAACCCATATTTAATCTTGATAACCTTGCCAAGGATCGTTCATAAACCAAGCAAAAGAAAACTCTAATTCCTAACAAGACCTTTAAATAACATGTACTTAAGAACCTTAATTATAAAGAATTAAAGGTTGTTTGATGTAAACCTAAGATTAACTAAGTCAAATTTAAGTCTAAATTAAACTAGGTTTGAATGCACTAAGCCTTCACTTGATAAATTCACTAAGTTCTTTTAAGAACAAAAGAAAAGGACCTTAACCTCACAAGAATTGAATTTAATTGATAAAACTTGTTCAAAATTTGTACTACAATGTTATAGCCTTTATATAGGCATGTAAACATCTAAATCCTTAAAGGAATAAGTTTTTTACTTATTCCTAAAGACTCCTATAAAGGAAAATCCTTAACTAAAGAGGATTCCTTCAAAAATATGACAACAAAAATATGACAACTAATAACAATTAATGACAACTAAACTTTGAAAAGTTAAATTGATAACTCATGACAACTAAGCAAAATGACAACTTATAACAACTAAGCAAAATGACAACTCATGACAATTAAGTATGCCATGTCACATGTCAAG
Source organism: Mallotus repandus (assembly GCA_949671775.1). Lineage (NCBI taxonomy): Eukaryota > Viridiplantae > Streptophyta > Magnoliopsida > Malpighiales > Euphorbiaceae > Mallotus > Mallotus repandus. The sequence goes on from CATIWM010376077.1 coordinate 6,989, forward strand.
CAGGATGTTGACCATTGACTTTGACTTATTGACTTTGACTTGGAATATCCTTGAATCTTCTTAAATCTTTTAGAATATTCTTAAATCTTCCTTTTTGACTCCAAAATAGATAAAAGACTCCAAAATTTGTCCAAGCTTTTGTACATGATTATATTATTGTGTAGACTTCACAAATTGATGCGAATTCAGCCCTCCAAGCCAACCTTTTCATGCTTTTTAATATGTCCAATATTTTTAACATATAGACCATTAGTTAATATATAATTTACATATGAATCCATTTTGAGCATCATATCATTCCCTCCCTTTTGAAGATGATTCGTCCTAGAATCATACCCATATTCCAAAGTTGATAAATTTATAAATCCTCTAGGGTCAAACACAAACTCATTGATTAAAATCCTCTCCTTTGAAATAATGATCCACACAATAACTTGAACTTGATTGCATACTTGAAACATAGAAGTTGTATTCATGAACTTGAAAGGATTGAATTATTGTCGCTTCCTTTTAAACTTAAAACATGAATATCTTAAGTTCTTCTTGGTACAAATGAAAACTCTATGGATTCCCTTTAAGAAATAAAATATTGTAGCTTTTTCTCATACTTCATGCTAGGAATGAAATCTTCAAAAGCATTGTTGACCTTGTAATGCATTTCAACAACATCATCAAATGGATCTTTATATGGCTTCAGGGTCTGTAAAACAACTTTCAAAACACTAGAAAAAAATATATTAAAGTTTTTAGTACAATCATGATGAATAAACATCTCCTTATCCTTCATAATGCTCTCAATCTCTAGTTTCCTCTTTGTGCACAAACTTATAGATTTTCCTCTTTATGGTGCATATACTCTTCATGATTACAATATGTACTCTTGACAACTCCTTAACTAGTTAATCCTTTTATAAGTTCACTAGATTGCTTAAAACCTTGTGAACACTCCTTATTAGCTTCAATGACGTGAAAATTTTCCTTAAAATCTCTTTCGAAGATCTATACTTTCTCATCAATTTCTTTGCTAGGATGCATACAATTGCCATTATCTTCAACTTGTTGCAATATTTCATCAAGGCTTTTGGCATTATTTTTCTCCAACACCTCCATAATTTATTCATCAACTATTTTCTCTTTAAAACCATTATTCACACTTTCTTCATTCACCAAAACAAGAATGTTGTCATCCTCTTTAATAACTTGATCATCTACTTTAACGCATAATTGCTCTTCATATTTCTCACCTTGCTCACTCAACCCATCTTTAATACCCAACTCACTCTTTTATTTTCTTTCATTTTCATTAGTTTCCCTTCCAAACTTTTCCCACATGAAGTTTGGACCTCTTTATTTTGTTGATTGATGCATAAGTCTTCAAAATTTTTCTTTGGAATTAAGGTTTGAAGTTCACTCTCTCCCCCTCTATTCTTTCCCTTAACTTGTCTTCCAACCACTTCAATGCGTTCAACATTCCTCGAACCTTATTTATGCCTTAGAAAGTGACTACACAAATCCATATAATAATGATTTGGAAAAATTTTTTTTTCGCATGATAGTCTTCATCTCTTGCCATGTAGAGATAGGTTCTTCTCCACAATGCCTCCTTGAGACCACTAGTTGATTCCACTAAACTAATGCATAGCCTATGAATGCAGTGGTTACAAGGTTGACTTTCTTTTCATCAAAGTAGTTATGGCAATTAAACACAAAATCTACGTTCTTTTCCCATGCTAGATATGTTTCTAGATCACTTCTGCTATGGAAATTAGATCTCTTCATCTTTATGCTCCCAAGGTTGCTATCTTGTTTATTATACCCTTGAATGCTCTCATTAACAAAATCATCATCATCATGCCATCTCCCTTTATAAACTTGTTTATGTGTGATTTGAGTTGTATTATTAGTGTTGTTGGTGGTGGTTGTAGCTTGGCTTCGCTGTAAACTCCCTATTTGCTCTCGACCCTTTTGATGGCTGTTTAACAATTGAGTCATCTTATCTTGCATTGCCTTCATAAAGAGCTTCCATTCAGGATCTATCTTAACCTCTTTCAAACCTGGCTTATTATAAATAAAGAAAAAAAAACCTCATAATTGACACTCCCTCACGTGTTTACACTCAAAGATTGTCACTCAATGCTCGTGTTTCACTCAATTTAGGCTTTTACCCTCTTATGAGCTCACCACTCACCTTTTACCTCTCAAATTGCTTTCTTATAGTTCTGAGGGAACTAAAGTTACTAATTATTAAATTAAGCTCAATATAAAACAAACAAAGAAAAATTTAAACTCAAATTTGACTATAAGAGCTAAGGAAAAACATAACAGCCAAAGACGACATCCAAACAAGACAAAAAAAGAAAATTTGGATTTAGTGTTTAAACTACCCAAAAAGCAACTTAAGAAGAAGAATAGAATATTCAAAATTGAACTAAGGCAAAGGTATTGAATTTAGAATCAAAATAGCAACTTGGAATAGTGAATTCAACTTTGATTAATTCAACTTTTTAATAGCAGTTCAAACTGCTTTTTTCTTTTACTTTCTTTTTTTTATATAACAGATGCTAAAATGTCCAAATTAAGAACAAACTTAAACTGATATGTATTTGCAATAAACAAGACTCTTCAGATGCAAAATAACAAGAGTAAAAATGAATTTTTTTTAAAGACTAGAAACATATTGGAACATGAAGAAAATAATAAAATTGAATAAAGACAAAAAAACAAATTAATTTGAAAGAAATAATGATTTTTTTTGGATTAAAAGCAAACAACAAAAAAAAGTAAATATATGTACTTGATTAATGAGCCAAAGCTCCTATACCAAATGATACGAACGAGGTTAACTTGTACTAAACCTGTATTCAATCTTGATAACCTTGTCAAGGATCATTCATAAACCAAGCAAACGAAAACTCTAATTCCCAACAAGACCCTTAAATAACTTGTACTTAAGAACTTTAATTATAAAGATTTAAAGGTTGTTTAATGTAAACCTAAGATTAACTAAGTCAATTTTAAGTCTAAATTAAACTAGGTTTGAATGCATTAAGCCTTCACTTAATAAATTCACTAAGTTCCTTTAAAAATAAAAGAAAAGGACTTTAACCCCACAAGAATTGAATTTAATTGATAAAACTTGTTAAAAATTTGTACTATAATGCTATAGCCTTTATATAGGCATGTAAACATCCTAATCCTTAAAGGAATAGGTTTCTTACTTATTCCTAAAGACTCCTATAAAGGAAAATCCTTAACTAAAGAGGATTCTTTAAGAAATATGACAACTAATAACAATTAATGAAAACTAGACTTTGAAAAGTTAAATTGACAACTCATGACGACTTGACCATTGACATTGACTTGGAATATCTTTAAATCTTCTCAAATATTCTTAAATCTTCCTTATTGACTCCAAAATATATAAAAGACTCAAAAATTCATCCAAGCTTTTGTACGTGATTATATTAATGTGTAGACTTTATAAATTGATGCATATTTAGCTTAAATTAATGGTCCAAGCCAAGCTTTTCATGCTCTTTAATATGTCCATGATTTTGAACATATAGAACATTAGTTAATATATAATTTACACATGAATCCCTTTTGAGGATCATGTCAGATTGTCATAGTTAGTCAAGTTAAAGCTAAACAATGAGTTGATTTCTTTTTAAGAATGGGGCGTTCTCATGTTTTGCTTGAGGACAAACAAAAGCTCAAGTGTGGGGGAGTCGATAAGTGCAAAAAATAGTGGATTTAAAGCACTAATTTGTTAGGTTTTTAGGTATTAAAGTGTTTATTTTATTCTTGAATATTGGTGTTTTTACTTAAATTCCATGAAACATAGATTTTTAAAGGTTTTTATAATTTTTGTTTATTTTTAGTTTAATTTTGGTATTTGGTGTTGATTGGTTAGGTGTGCCCAAGTTTGGAATAATGCAAGTGGAGTTCATGCTAGAACTTGAAGAGGAAAGCTCAAAATTTTCCATGAAATGAAGATGAAGAGGCATGCACAGCCGTGCACATGGGTGTTCATGGCCATACTGGAGCCTAAACATTTCAGTTTGCATGAGGAAGCTAACGCACAACCATGCATTAGAGAGTGCATGGGCATACCTAATTCAATGAATTTTTGGAGCAACAACGATGCATAGTCGTGCACTTCGGTAGAAATCAATTTTGGAAAGTATTTTTAGGGTTTGTGAGGACTATTATAAATAGCCTTTGTTTGCCTCTTTTCCAAAGAAGCTGGTCTGGAAAACAATAGAGTCCACTTTTTTTTTCAAGAAGAACAATTTTATTTGATTTTTATTATCTACTTAAGGATCATCAAGAATAGAAGATTGAAGAACAATAGCAAGTAATAATCAAGAGGAGGAGAATAAAAGGCATTTTATCATTTTAATTATTCTTTTGTACTTTAATTATTTTAATATAATGTTTGTGTTTGCAATTCTCAATTCTTCTTCCTCTTTCTTTTTAATTTTCATGAGTAATTAAATTATTAGTTGGGATTTTTTGACCCGGCTCAAGTATGGACTTAATTGGTTAAATTTCTTATCACTAAATATATAATCCATGATTATTATTGAATCTATTGCTTTCTTAGGACTGCACATCCTAGGAATTGAATTGGACGGTGAGGTGAGATTGAGAGAAGATCCCTATTGAGAATAAAATAATAATCAGTTAATTAATCAAATTGGTTGAGAGATGGTTTGTGTAGACGGCGGGGTTTAGCGCGCGTCCCAGATTTTAGCAACTGCGACACTGTTTGAGCTTAGGGCTCCAAGGAACACACTAACCATATCACAAAGACATGTCGTGGAGATAGGGAGTTGCCACCCATGGTAATAATTGGGACAAATCGAAGGTGGTGGTAACTCAATTCTCTCAAAGAGAGTCAGCACCACAACTAGGAAATTCTGGGAACGGAATACCAACTTCTTTTAGTCTCTTGTTCTTTAAAATTAGTTTATGAATTACTATCTTATTCTCTAATTACATGCAATTTTATTTTAAACCCTATTTTAGCAATCAACACCCAAGGCAACTAGTCATGAAATTACATATACAAAATGCATTCATGCAAGGCGAAACGTCCCTAAGTCTAAACTATATTGATTTTTAATTTAAAGTTAGCTAAATCTACATATTTTATTTACAAATAAAATGGAACTAAAGGTGGACCTAAATGTTAATTAATTGGTGAGCTTATATTTACAAATTTTAATTCTAAAAAAAAATGAGCCTAAGTCTATTAAATTTTAAGAGAAAGGGAAATTAAACTAGTAGGCCTAATTCTAATTAATTTTCAATTAAATGAAGTGATCCTAAATCTATTTATTTTTAAAAGAAATACTTTAATGGGCTGAGCTAAGTCTAAATTAATTTTATTAATTAAAAAGTGGGCCTAAGTCTAAATTAACCTAATGCGACTAAATTAATTTTAATGTTAAATAAACCTAATACCAATTTTAATGAGCCTATTATGATGAGTTAATCCTAAACGTGGGCTTGGGGCTCAAAAAGAAGGAAAAACAAATAAGCCCAAATAATAAAAATAAAATAAATAACAAATAAAACAAACATACTGTGATTTCTAACCCTAATTCAATTTACATGTAACCTAAAATTAACAACTGCCGTCATTAATTTTAATTAGGATTTTCACCAAGTGTACCTAATTTACTAATTAATTTGAAAAGTCAAAAAGTAAAAGTTTCATTATTCCCACTGTTGGGGCTATTACAACCTACATACAATAATAGTTACATGCCCAAAATAAAAAATAAATACACAATATAAATACCATTAAAGTACAGAAAATAAAATAAAATAAAATTAAAAAAACCTAAAACTACGTGAAGGTACAAAAGTTTATCCATGGCATTCCATGGATCTTCATAGGTTTTTCATAGTTTAATCATGTGTCTCCATCATCATGAAAAAAATAAAATAAAACATAAAGAATAAAAAAAAGGTTAGAATGAATTAAAATAATAAATAAAGAAAATAAAATAATAACAAATTAAAATTTAAAAAATAATAAATAAAAAAATAACAAATAAATAAACAAATA
>CATIWM010376139.1:0-18950 GCA_949671775.1 Mallotus repandus
GGTTAGGGTGTTTTCTATCTTAAAAAATATTTTTATCTACATTCTAAAATTTAAACAGTAACACTTTATTTGAATGTAGATAAAAATATTTTTTAAGATAGAAAACACCCTAACCCTTAGGCTCTGATACCACTTTCTGTCCCAGATCTAAATGGGTGTAAAACAATGAAGAAAGTGAAGATTTTATGCCTTCCTTATGTTTCGTTAAACCAACCAGAGCATTAAAGGCCACGAGGCTGGTATCTACATAAGAGGGAAGGTATGTAAAACCTTTAAATGTTTGAACAGTAAAAACAGTGACTGTGAGATAATTTAGTTTCCCTTCACCAATATCCAAACTGTAACCGTTGGCTAAAGATTGTACTCCTTATAATTAATTTATAAAGGTATTTATTTTAGCCCCAAACTTCGTTTATATATTAAAAATTTTCTTTAAGTATGCTCTGTGCTTGCCTCTAATAGGATCTGGCACATCAGAAAATTATTTTATTTTATGCTTTAAGTATGCTCTGTGCTTGTCTCTAGAAGGATCTGGCACATCAGAAAACTGTTTTATTTTATGAACGGTTATCTGTCTGGGGCTTCCCTCTGAGCCGTTCCTACCAGCAAACTTCTTGACAGGGTGCTTTGTGATCATTCTGCATTCACATTAATCATCCTACATTCATACACAGTAACTGTTTTTACTGTTCAAACATTCAAAATATTTTCATACCTTCCCTCTTATGTGGATACCAGCCTCGCGGCCTTTAATGCTCTGGTTGGTTTAACGAAACATAAGGAAGGTTGCATAAATCTTCATTTCTCTTCATCGTTTTAAACCCATTTAGATCTGGGATATATATATATATATATATATATATAATTATGGATTTAAGTTTTAGGGATAGCGTCCTTTAGATATTTAAATTTTGAGCTAGCTGCCTACAACTGACTAGTTTCAGCCACATGATCAACTCTGTTTAAAGATAAAGGGTCCAGATTTCCCTTCCCCTCACCTCTCTGGTAAAAAAAAAAATACACGATATGATACAAACACTGTTAAATTAATAAATTATACTAAATACAGAAAAAAATTGTAAATTTCCTCTAAATAGAGTCGATTCCATAGCTGAAACTAGTCAATTATAGATGGATAACTCAATGTTTAAATATTTAAAAAACACTATTTTTAGAATTTAAATCCATAATTTCAAAGGGTTATAAACATTGTTCCTCACCACTTGAATCAAGCGGGAGGTTCTGTAAATTTATTTATTATGTATTTATTTTTATTTTTATTTCATTCAGTTTGGTGAGATGGTAAAAAGTTTTTAAATATGCTGTTACGTGTGGAGTTGTCCAATCCTCTCCCACTTCGTTTCCCTCTAGCTAGTCTTTGAATGATTCTGACAAGCTTTTGTCTCATGACCTCATTTTCAGTATTAAATCTGCAATAAATTTGGCACACTTCAACCCTTTGGTACACATGTGAACAAAAATATGTGGTTGTATATTTTTCATCATAAAATATATATTAAAAACAACAAATGGATGGTAAGTATGCTATTTCCACACCACTAATGAAGCTACAATGGGGATGTTAGACGGTACCTATAGATGTATGATGTAAAAAAAAATATATATTATTTTTATTGATAAATATTTATGTGTTACACGTTTAAAAGTAAGTTTCAATAGATAAAAGGCATAATCCAATTTGGATCACTATACTTTTATTTTTTTACAGATTTTATTCATATACTTTTATTTCTATACATTGAGTTCTTACACTTTTATTTTTTCATATATTGGATCCTTAATTTAACTGTAATTTCAAACGCCGTCAAATTAAAGACTTAATGTACGTTAAAATAATAGTTTGGGGACTTTATGTATACAAATAAAAATATAGGAACTCAATCCAGACCGAAATAAAAGTGCAGTGATAAATTGGAGTTATATCTTTCATTTTCTATTTATTAGGGATAGCATTACCATTAGTTTTATAAATTATTATATTAATTTTTAATTAAATCCTATAAAATTTTTTTTTACAATCAAATTCTATAAATTTTAATTAATATATCTTATGTGAATAAATTTTTTTATATTTAAATAAAGTCAATTAGTTTTGTCCATATTATAATTTATGTTATATTTTAAATAAATTTTAAACTCAATTGTATTTCAACTGACAATTAATTTTTTTTTCTTTAAATTAGGCTATTTTACAACAAATATTTGAAGAATAATATATTTTAATTAATAGTTTTATTTGTATTATAAAATATAATTAATTTAAGATAAAATAGAAAATTTTATTATATTTTATCTTAAATTAATTATATTTTGTTATAACAATTAAAATTATAATGAAAATATGTTAACATATTTTATTGTTCAAATATTTATTATAAATAGCCTAATATTAAAAAAATAATTTTTTTAAAATTTGTCTAATTTAAATTTGATCCTTGGATAGAAGATTTTTAAAATTTAACACAAATTATAATATTGACAAAATTAAATGAGTTTTATCCTTATAAAAAATATTTTTTCATTTATGATATATTAATTAAAATTATATATTTAAAAATAATTAGAAATTATTTGATTATTTTTATTTATTATTGTCAATGTAATTAATAATTTAATTAAAATTTATAGAATTGATTGTAAAATTTTTTTTATAGGATTTAGTTGAAAAATATTATAATAATTTATAAAACTAATGGTAACCCTATTCCTAACAAATAGAAAATAGAAGGTATAACTCTAATTTTATCCCTTGCACTTTTATTTTGGTCTAGATTGGGTCTCTGTATTTTTATTTGTCTATATTGAGTCATCACATAATTATTTTAGCGTACATTGAGTCTTTAATTTGACAGTATTTAAAATTACTATCAAAGTAAAAAAAATTTTATAGGATTTAGTTAAAAAATAATATAATAATTTATAAAACTAATGGTAATACTATTCCTAACAAATAGAAAATAGAAGGTATAACTCCAATTTTATCCCTTGCACTTTTATTTTGTTCTAGATTGGGTCTCTGTACTTTTATTTGTCTATATTGAATTCCCACACAATTATTTTAACATACATTGAGTCCTTAATTTGACAGTATTTAAAATTACTATCAAAGTAAGGATCCAGTGTATGAAAAAATAAAAATATAAGAACTCAATATATAAAAATAAAAATACAGGATAAAATCTGAAAAAAATAAAAGTGCATAAACCTTAATTGGAGTTATGCCCTAGATGAAAAAAAAAAACTGAAAAATCCTTGGGTAGTGACAAGAACTTTTATTATTTTGGAAAAAATTTTTGCAAAAATTCATATTTTTGTCGCAAAAACTCTTATTATTTTGCAGTGAAATTGGGTGGAATTATAAAGAATACAAAACTGTTCGAGATGTTACTTGAAAAATCTAAATTTCTTACCATTTTTGCCCCAATAAATGTTGTAACTTAACAACCCTTTTCATTTCTATAACTTCCATTTTACCACTCCAAATCACTGTTTACCTCAACTCATACACACTCTTCAAAAAAAATCCAAAAAATTAAAAAACAAGCAGCGGCCGCAGCCATGGAAAATACTGAGAGCTCGGAGCAGAGAAAAAATGCGAAGCTAGCAATAATAGAGCTAGCCAACATGATAAGCGTGCCTATGTCACTAAACGCTGTTGTTCAACTCAACGTCGCCGACGCCATCTGGCAAGACGGAGCTAACTCTCCCCTCTCCGCTTCCGAGATTCTCTCTCACCTTAACGCTCCCACTGGTGATCCGGACAATCTTCAACGCATCCTTCGAATGCTATCCAGCTATGGCGTTTTTGCGGAGCACCTTCACGCCGTCAAAGGTGAGACCGCCACCGTTGAGAGGAAATACTCTCTGACGGAGATTGGTAAAACGCTCGTTACCGATGCTAACGGCCTCTCTTACGGAGCTTACGTGCTCCAACATCACCAGGTACGTTATTTTCATCGGTTTTAAAGTTACTGTTACTGTTTTTTTTTTTATTTTACAAATATATATTTTTTTTAACAGGATGCGCTAATGAGGGGATGGCCATTAGTGCACGAGGCAGTGCTAGATTCATCAACAGAGCCATTTATGAAGGCCAATGGGGAGGGTGCCTATAGTTACTATGGGAAGCGTCCAGAAATGAATGAGCTGATGCAAAAGGCCATGTCAGGTGTATCTGTGCCGTTCATTAAGGCTGTGTTGAGTGGCTATGATGGATTTCAAGGTGTAAAGAAATTGGTTGATGTGGGTGGTAGTGCAGGGGATTGCTTGAAGATGATCCTGCAAAAATACCCTACTGTTGAAGGAATCAACTTTGATTTGCCTGAAGTAGTTGCCAAGGCACCAAACATCCCCGGTGAGAACCTTTTTTTTTCACTCCTTAATATTTTTTAATTAATATGAAAGTTAAATATATATGATCTGTGAAATAGGAGTCCTCAAAAAATTAATTTTACAAATTAAAGGGTTCAGATGTCGAAATTGATGGCGAAATTTTACTCCTTAATATTGATCATAAACATTATATGAAACACTGTTGTTGAAATCATATGATTCACGAGTCGAGTCCAATGTACAATTCAAGTTGATTCAGGTGTAAAACAAGTCATGGAGAATTGGAATTGAACAAAAATTGTATACAATTCATGCAAATCAGTACAGAATCGAGAAAATCGATGCGTATTTTGTTCCTTAACGATCTGTCTTTCTTCCTTTTCTTTTTTTCTTCCCTTTTGGTATTTTGTTCCTTTTATTTTATACACCTCTCTTTTTATATTAATATACATTTGATTAAAATAAGCATTCACTAGTGCAATTAATATGTCATTTGATCTACCAACGATGATGGATTAACTGGTAGGAATTATTTCCGTTTAAGCTAAGTTTTTGAGTTTGAATTTTGATGTATGCAATCACGTTAAATTAGTTGTTAGGAGACATTTACCGTCCTTGTGATTCTATCCGGATTGAACTAAATTAGTTAGAGTCTAATAAATTTTAAATACCTATACTTCACATCAAAATATGTCATTTGACCTCAGGATTGATTTTATTAGTAGCCTACACATAATTGGATTGTTTTTAATTTTTTTTTGAAAGAAGCACGTATTATCAGGCAAAAAAGGGAGGAGGGTCCTCCATTGCAAAAGGTTAAATATGAGATGTGACTTCTCCAAGAATACATGATAGTTTATAATTTGAGGATCATACAAATAAGTAAAATCTATACAGAATTTTTAAGCTTAGAGGTATATACATAATGCACATAATGTTTTTAGAAACTAAAAAAATTGATAAAAATAAATATTTTTATGTAAATATATTATCTTTCATTGATATTATTGAATATGTGCAGAATCTTAAGATTCTCTTGTTTTTGATTCATAAAATAAAATCAGATTTCAAATTGACAGCTATTACTTCGAAATAAATTCAAAAGCGACATAATTTGAATAGTGTCTGTTGGGCAAAATAAAAAAAGATTAATGTAACTTCAAAGAGTTCTAGTTCATGCATCTAACTTCAACATTGCATGAAAGTTTTCAAGATTAGATTAATAATAATAGCTTGTTGTCTTTGCTTGCCTTTGATGGAATTAAATATTATTTTTCTATTTTCTTTAGGCCGGTATTAGCTAAGTAACCTTCTGAATCAATAAAAATAATTCATTTGTGCAGGTGTTACCCACGTTGGTGGTGATATGTTCAAATCAATTCCATCAGCTGATGCTATCTTTATGAAGGTGAGTCACTTTTTTCTTCACTAAAATATGCACTAAAGCCCTAGGCTTTCTGATCATTCTCTAACTTGGAGCTCGGTACCTGTCATAAAATGGGAAATTTTTCTTTTTGTAGGCAGTGTTTATTTTTTTTTTCATAGAGATAATTTAGTAATGTTAGCTGTTGGGGAGGGGAGAGGCTGAAAATCGAACCCCACAGTTTTAAGTGACACGTTGAAAGCCTCTATTATCACACCAAAAAGGATGAGGTGTGTCTGGTTCAAAACTGTTTTTTATATTGCTTATACATGTGGAGAATCTCAAGGTCTTTTTTTCTTGAACGGACTTTTTTTCTTGAACATGATCTTAAATTAATGTTAATAAACGGAGAGCTTTGCTCTATGTTACATAGTAAAAAATGAGTCATTAGCATACATTCTATAAACATCAATAAAAGTAAGGCTATACCAACATATATTGATCCAAATCATAACATTTTTAAATTCTATTAAATAAAATTTTGAATTTAAATCTTACAAATAAAAAAAATTAAATATTAAAAAAGTTTTTTCATAAAAATGGGTTCATCTAATTCAAATTTTGAAATGAATTGGATATAAAAGATATTAAATAAAAATAAAATAAAATAAAATAAAAATAAGGCTACTGACTACGAAGTGATGCAGGAATTGTAATCTCAAGAAAATCTCATGTACTCTGTAATGAATAGATTTTGATTACCTTTTATGTGAACTTACTGCAATTATTGTTAGATTCCTTTTTCTTGTTCTTTTTTTTTTCTTTTCTTTTTGGCTTTTTTGATGTGGAGCCATGTTTCACCTAAAATCACTGTGTGAGTGTCAGTGTCCGAGTGTTGAAGCTCGATGAGGGATAAAGCTCCACGACTCCCATAGTGGGGTCTTTTTCTATTCTTTTGTCTTGCTCCTTCGTGAGCTAAGGAGACATCCAATGGGATTAAAGCATGGCTAGGAATTTTAATTGCAATTCCATTTTATTCGAAATCATGTACTTACCAAAGTAGCAAGTGATAGACCAGAAAAGTCTACTGCCATTATAGATCTCAAGATATAGTTCTAACGGGAAAAGATACATGTCATGGCAGTCATGGACCGCCATAAAATACCATAAAATTCTCCTTTTCAAATGATCATGTTTTTGTATTTGGAGTTAAATAGGTAAATTTCCAATAAAATTTATCTTTATATGAGTTGATAATATTGCGCGACGTAATATCTATCAATATTATTTTTAAATTCATTCCAAAAACTAATAAATTAAAATTTCGCAAGTCTATAAAGAAATAATCTAACGATCACTTTCTTTTAGAAGTAATTTAAAGTATAGAATTCAATTTTTCCATTCTTAAATTAATTTACTCCAATGACTCAACTTTCTTATTAATCATTTAACTTTTCTATTAATAAAAAAAATTTAAAATCTCATAATAATGTGCTTTTTTAGGAAATATCTTGTCAGAAAAATGATGAATCCTACATATTGATGGATTGAAGGATTTGAAGTTAAAATCTCCTCATTTCCTAAACCACACACAACCTTGGAATAAGAGGATAGAGTAGCACATGGCATGAGGTCAAGGATGAGGGCCATGGTAGTGTTGTGTTGTTGGGGTCAATCTTGTAGAGGTACAAACTTTCTTACACCCCATCTAATGGGTTATCTTTTAGGACCATATATGCAAGAAACACATTGTTTTCGGGGAAGATAAATGATTGGCAGTTCTGTGCATCAACTTAATGGTGCCACAAGGGTGTACGTTTATACAAAAAAAAATTTAACTCCATAAGTCCCTAAGAGTACATATATTTTTACAATTCTGGCACATATATCTCTCTTTATGCCTGAGCTGATGCTAATGCTAATGCTAATGTTTCTCGTGTATGTATCTACACATTTCAGTGGATATTGGTGACATGGACAGACGATGAATGCAAGGTGATTCTGGAGAATTGTTACAAGGCACTTCCAGTGGGAGGGAAATTGATAGCTTGTGAACCACTGCTGCCAAATGATACAGATGATAGTCACAGGACACGGGCCCTATTAGAAGGAGACATATTTGTCATGGCAGTTTACAGGGCTAAAGGTAAGCATAGGACTGAAGAAGAATTTAGGAAACTGGGTCATGCTGTTGGTTTCTCTCATTTCCAACCTTTATATTTCGATTATTTCCATACTGTCCTGGAGTTTCAAAAATAATAACTGACTTTACAATGGCAGTTAAAAGAAAAAAAAATTAAGAGTAGCATTATTATGCTAATTTTATTTTCAAATAATGACTGTATTACAAAAAAAGAGACAGACAATAGCTCAACTCTTCCCTTTATAAATCTTTTGGAACTCATGTAACTTTCAAATTTTGACTATTATGTTAATTGCCCATTTTCTTTGGGTTTATCTTCAATTTAATCATGGTTAAGTGCTTGTAGAACTTGAAGAACTAGTAGTCATGATGAACATGTAGTTTGAGATTTCTTTTCTTGCTTTCTTTTCTTTTTGGATATCTTTGTAAGGAGAAAGGCAAAAATAAATAATTGGAGAGGAAACTATAAGCAAAACTTCTCATAATTATTATGCTAATCTAGAATTTACCATAACCCTGTTTTAATTACCCCTTGTTTTATGTCACTGCCCCAAACACTGAAAAAAATAATAACAAAGATTGGCGAAAACTAGCTTAGGGACAGTTCTGATAATATGTGAAAAAGTCTGATCACTTATGTGTCGGCTTAGAAAATTCGTAGCAAATGCAGCAATAGATTAGCAACAGGCTCTTGGCAGTCGCAAAATTGTTGTCCTTTTGGGCATTATTAAATGGCGACGGATTTACAATGATTGGTGATTCTATTGCTAATTTTTTAGATTTATTAAAAATAATATTAGCGATTGACAAATCTGTCGCTAAAGGCATGACATAGTTAAGAAAATATTACTTAATGCTTTTAATTTTGTATTAAACAATTATGTAATAATTAAAATAAAAATATGGAAGGAAAATAAAAACAAAAGTATAGAAAGAAAATAAATAAATTAATTGTGTAGACGAGAAATTAAATTCAATAATAACATATCATAAGGATATAACCAACACTATAGATGACAAATTGTAATAAAAGAAAAAAAAAAAAGATTTGTAACTAAACATTAAATGAATTTGACATTAATATTTGAATAAATAATTTTTTTTTTCAATTACAATCATATATTAATTGAATTCATCACCTTAAGTAAATTAAGTTTAGCAATTTTTATTAAAGCATATTTTTAAAATAAATCAGTAAAAATAATTAAACGGTTCTACTTAATATTTGGGAGAATTTAACGCCAGACTATGATAGTTAATTGAATACAAGGCACGATCCTAACCTATTTAGAAATATAATATCTATCACTGTAATAGACATCAAAATAAATTTCAACAGCATTTCCTCTCAGTTTCTACAATTGCAATAGTTAAGAAAATGTAATTACTCATACAATAATAAAATCAACCTTGGTTTTTGCATAAGCAACCACATTTTTTTAAATCAATCAAAGATCAATTGTAGAAAACAAGCTAAAAGATGTTACACATTACACTCGTACAATTCCATTGCATCCCTCCATCTAGCTGCAACGAAACGCGTTACTAAGGTTATTAATTTTTTTAAAACATTACTAATATATTCTATTGAAATTTGAACTAAGTTCCGACAACATGCGACTCCACCAGATCTCATATTAAATAAGGTCAAAATAATCAATTGACACACCTACAAATTTTAAAAATACTTCCAATATTTTATCTTATGCTTTCAACTATGGCACAATATTATTCCAAATGCAAGCACTTCTAATTTACAACATGTTTCGTGATATATCATAAATCAATAAATTAAAAAGATATTGAAAAGTTCAAACGAAATTTCAGAAAAATTTTATCTACAACTACTCTTTGCAAGATCTATTTATATAATTTTATTCATGCACCTACAAATTTTAATTGCACTCTAATGATTTCACCTTATATCCCCAGATATAACACAATATATTTTTCCAAAATAACATACACTTCAATAATTAAAACGTATACTTAACAAAATAAACAACATAATAGACACAAGAAACCAATGCAATTGGCCATTTATAGGTACTGTTCTTTCTCTTATTAGGAGCATGTTTGTTTTATGCAATTAGCAATTAGCAATCCAATGTATGCTTCTGCTATTAGTTCTTTTTAATGAAGGTAAAATACTCGAAATAAAAAATAAATACAAATCAGCTATTAGCTGATGTAAAAAATTTCTAAAATAGAAATTATTAAATCAGCAATTATTTTAAATAAAATTAATTATTAGCTACTGATTTTGAAGTTGTACCAAATATTTAAATGTAGTTGATTGTAGAAAAACCTTTATCAGTTAAATCAAATGCCCCGTAAGTTCATTACATAAATCCAAATATATTTATTTAACACTAAGCAATATACATTTATGGAAATATATACTTTCCAGGTTCCATTTTCCTTTTTTTTTTAAACATTAATTCCTTCCATGTTTAGTAAACTTAAAGTTTGTTCATTATAAAAATGAATATAAATTACAGTTTCTAATATAAATGTAATTTATGTTTTTTTTCCTAATTTAATTTTTTCATAAAATATGAATATAAATTAAATTCTAAAATATAAATATAAATTACATTAAGTCAAACTAATAACCTAAATTTCTATAAATACTTCGTTATTATTTTTCCTAATTTCAATTTTTAAACAATATTTCCATAAAATATTAGAGGTGTGCATTGAGTGGGTTTGGGTCGGTGTAGGCGGCAGGGTCTAGCGCGTCCATAGTATTTGGTGACCACGGCACTATGTGGGCTCAGGGCTCACTAGAAAATACATAATGGGCTAGTGGCCCAAAATGGAGATGGAGTCGCTACCCTAATGAAAGTTGGGACACACTATACAACAACTGGATTCCACGGAGGTTCCCAAAAGCCGTCATTAGAGATCGGGTTCAGAAACTGGGTATGGACTTTTAAATGCCCACCCAACCTTGCGGTTGGCCTTCGTATGTATTTTGTATTTTACTACCTTTGATTATTAAATTATTTCCTTATTACCATTTGAATTGCAATCATTTCCAGTTTTATGTTTAATGTTCGAGTTTGCACATTAGTCCTTTTCATGCTTATTAACCCAACACTTATTACAAGTAAGGATAAACGAATTTACAACCATGCATTCAAATAAGAGGGGGTAGGTTAGGGATTACAATTCTTTGATTATAAAAGTAAAATAAATGGAAAATAAATAAAAAATAAACCAAAATTAAACTCTCTTAAGAACTAATTAAGGAATCAAACATTCCTTAATTGAAAATCATGCTAAAATCCTGTAATAAACAAGAATTAGTTCTTTCTCACAAAACAACAATTATCACCTAGAAAAGAAACCAAATTAAATTTGTACAAAATTGACATAAATACTCATTTAAATATAAATCAACATTTAATTAAACCTAATATTATGATAATTATATACAAGGTTGAAACATGCATGAAGGATAAAAACTACACAAAGTAAACGTAGAAAATCAAAGTTAGCATGGACTAACTTTGGTGAAGCGGCGACGCCTCCATTTAAAGAGGTGATCTTATGTCACCCCAACCTGAAGAGGCGTCGCCTCTTCAACAAATGCACTACAAGCTACAACTTTCTTAAGTCCTAAGAAAATCCAACCACATGCAAATAAACATAAACTAGCAAGCAATACTCAATATTTCACATGTTCATGTTGTAATCATAACATTAAGTTGACAATAAACACAAAAAAAAAAAAACTAAAGACTAAGAAATTAAAGCTTTTATTGAAAATAAAGAACTTAAAGCTTGAAAATGAGGGTTCTCACCGATTTGAAGAAGTTTGATGCTCCTAATTGAGCCCTCAGAGCTTGATTTGTTGTTTTAGATGCTTTGAATATAATAGAGAGCCTTATTCTTTCCCAAGAAAATGAGCTCTTTCCATTAGTCTTCCTTTTTCTTCTCTTCTTTCCCTTTCTTTTCTTCCTTTTTTCCTCAAGAACTTTTTTTTCTCTTTTCTCCCAAAGCTTAGTCTCTTCTTCTTCTAAGAAAATGCCAACCTCCTTTAAAACTAACCCCTCTATCCCTTCTTAAGCTTCCTTCTTTTGCTTTTCTCATTTCCCCAAAAATCCAAGCAAAAAATGTCCACCTTGCATTTTCATCATTGCATTCACCTTTCCAGCCTTATTTCTACCTTCAAAGTCCTCATTCCTTGTACAAATCTTAAGATATATGATATGGTGGGTCCACCCTTATTTAATGCAGCCATAAATGACATTTAATGTAAAAGAATTCAGCCACAAAGAGGCACTACCTCTTTGATAAGGCGTTGCCTCACCGATGCCCAAGGGAGAGAAGAGGCGATCGCCTAGCCCAGGCCTGGTTTGAGCCTTCAAGCCAAATGGCTTGGGCTTGGACTTGGACCTAGAACTTCATATTTGGGTTTAGGCTAGGTCTTTTAGGCTTTCGAGTCCATTTCTAAATAAGGTTTCAAGCCTTTTTACATTCAACATCCATACTATCTCATCGCTAGGCTTTCATTACGGGCCAACCAAACTAAGGGTGTCCATAATTTGCCCCCTTAATTTTTCAAAAACTGGATTTTTGAAATCAATTTTTTGAAAAAGCAACATGCATAACAAAAGCAGTAAACAATAAAAACGACGTACCTGACCTCTAAGCTTCGCTCACATTTTCAACCTTGGGAATTCAAACCCGATAAGTTGAATTTTAAAACTTACTAAAACAATCTTGAAACGTGACAGTGATCCTCGAGTTTTCCTGGCCCAATTAGCCACTAATTATAGTTGAACGTGAATCTTAAGCCTTTCTGACACAAGAAATCACTCAGTAGAGAGATGATGGAAATATAACCATGATCCTCAGGTTTTCCTAGCCCAATCAGTCACTCATTAATATTTGAACGTGAATCTTGAGCCTTTTTGACCCGAGAAATCACTAAGTAAAGAAGAAGATGGAAGCATGACCATGACCCTCAGATTTTCTTGGCCCGATCAGCCACTCATTAATATTTGAAGCGTGATTCTCGGATCTTTCTGACTCAAGAAGTCACTCAGTAGAAACAGGTGAAAATGTGACCATGATCCTTGGATTTTTCTGGCCCGATCAGCCACTCATTAATATTTGAAGCGTGTGTCACGACCCGAATTGAAGGTACATGACCGTCACTAGGGAATGGGGATATATAAAGTAACCGAAACCCCTAGTAAGCCTTAGAAATAATTCGCGAAATAAAAACAATATACTTAACAATAAAATCATAATAAATGCACCATACTAAAGGTATAAAACAATATTCTTCAAATGCAACCTCTCAAGTCAGGTAAAAACAGAATACCGATAATACATATTTTGAATTAACTACTATAGTGTCTAGAATTCAGTTACACAATATACAAATCAAGTCAACATACATAGTGCAGCCGGTGAAGAATGAACTCGGTGAAAATTGTGGATACTAGTAGACAGACTGTGAGGTCCTGAAAGAATAAGTTGAGGGGAGTCAGTCCTCACTGAGTGAATCAATTTTATAAAATGCATGATGGTTTTAGAACCATTTGTTAAACCCTTTTTAAAACAAAATAGAATAAAATCATTTACCTTTCTCGGTAATATTTATATAAAGTCTCTTTAAAACTTCTTAAATCAATTTAATATGAAATTCTCATATAAAATATTTAAAATAATTTTTCTAGTGGAAAACTTGGTAGAACACCTAAACCATTATTCTAATAGCCTTTCGGCTCTCTTAATCCAAGTGACTACCGTCCCAAGAGCAAGCTCAACCGAGTTACTGCCATAGTCATTTCACTTATTCCATATTGATGTCCCGAGAGCAAGCTCAACCGAGTTACTGCCACAGTCATTTCACTTATTCCATATTGATGTCCCGAGAGCAAGCTCAACCGAGTTACATCATTTTTTACCGGCACGAGAGCACTAGCTCCACCGAGCTCTAACCATTCACTCTTGCCTGAGGGTACACACTTCCCCAACTAAATTCACATTTTAACACATACCGAGATCTTACCTGTGCGCACGTGGTCCTAGTGACACCCACTAGATAGCACGTTCTACCATTATCCCCAAATCAATTCGAATTATAAATAATAAAATAAAATAAATAAATCATTAAATAACGAATAAATAAATGATTAAATAAATAAATAAAACATAATGAAATAATTTTCCTTTAAATGTGCTTTCAATTATTATTCATAAATATAGAAGAAATGATCAAGAATGTGGCAATATACATATATTCATAAATCAATCATATAGTCATTTCTTTAATACTTTTAATTACTAGAAAATATACTGAAAATACACACAACACATATTTCATAAAATTAACTTACAGGTTGAGCATGCCCGACGCATTCTCTGTTGCCCTGGTGCTACAGCTCGTGTCCGTAGTTCTCTAAAATAGATAATATTTATTTAAAATATGCTCGTAGGATAAAATAATTAAATTCATAAGATTCTCAAAAATTAATAAAATCATGAAATGAAGGAATTGACTCGATCTAAGACACAATGCTAAACAGACTCAGAATTTTACAGATACCAATGTCACATTTTATGAGAAATTTACCGAAAATTCGGCAGAGTCTCCCTTGTAAAATGGACACCCAGTAGAGTCGTTCTTGGACGAAAACACTTTTATTCACCAAACAGTACCACACTCGGATCGAACTCCCAAACTACACACAAATTTCCGACCGAGATCATCAACAACACTACCACAAAGTATATATATTTTGAGTTATAAAAATATATAACAAAATTTTATAAAAATTAATCGGGCTATTTGAATAATAATTTCTTTTAAATAATTATCATATACAAAAGTCCAATTTTTATGTAAACTATTAATATTTCTCATTTGACATATTAATATCTATACTTAAAATTTATTACTTACAAAATTTCGGAAAATTCATAAAAATATATTTTAACACTAAATATAATTAAATCATCAGATAATTAAATACTATATTATTTATATACGTTTATATCATTTCCGGAAATTTATCTAAAATCCACAAAATATACAAAAATACCTATTTAGCTAATAAAATTAATTTACACCTTCTAATAATTAAAATTATCATTATACATGTTAATTGACTATAAATTTACCAAAAATTAATTTAAAATCAAATTTCACAATTTTCTCTAAAATTCATATTTTTCACATATAACTTCCAAAAATTATAATAAATTATCTGTAGTTAATTTTACAAAATTTCCTTTACAAACATTACTCCAAATAATATATAGTATTTATTAAAATTATCAAAATTTTCTGGCTTGGAATAGTAACCCGAACCAAAAATTCCAAAAATTAAAAATAAATCGAAAAAAAAAATATTTGCATAGAATTCAATATTTACATCAACTTCTCTACTCAAAATTAAGCCTAAATCTCACTTAATTAACCAAAAATTAACAAAAACTCAAAAATGAATTTACCTCGTTTCAAGTCGATCCGGAAGGAGATCGAAGAAACCGAAGGTAGATTCAAGAAGCTTGGAAGATGAGGAACACATAGGTACCAACAACTTGATCGAAGCTCACCGGATTTGTCATCGGTGCTACGAAAATTCAGCCAAAAACCGACTAGAAAAGGAAGAAGAAGGTGGAGGAGGTGCTTGCCGGCCAATGGAGGCTGATGGTGGCGGTCCAGCGTGTTGGAGACGGCCGCACGATGCTGGGGAGCAGGAGGCAGTGTGCTTCGGCTGGAGAAGAAGGAAGAAGAAGAAGAAGAAAAAAAAAAAGAAAAGAAAGAAAAGAAAAAAAAAGAAAGAAAAGGAAATGTTTTGTATATAGATATATAATTAATATTATTTTAGTTTTTTATTTTTTATTTTTTTGAAAATATCTACTGTAAATAATTACACCCACTCACTCTTAATTTTTTTTTCAAATATATATATACTCTAAACTTTAATTAAATTTTTTTATTAACGAACTATTTTTGAACATCAATTTAATAAAATAATTAAACTTAATAATCTCCAATTAATATTAACAAAATAAAATTCACATTTAAATTCTCAATTAATTTCATAAATAAATATCAAAATTCGGGTGTTTACAGCGTGATTCTTGGATCTTTCTGACTCAAGAAGTCACTCAGTAGAAATAGGTAAAAACGTGACCGTGGTCCTCGAATTTTTCTGGCCTGATCAGCCACTCATTAATATTTGAAGCTTGATTCTCAGATCTTTCTGACTCGAGAAGTCACTCAGTAGAAAGAAATAGAGATGCACTTTAGGGATTCAAACCCAACCAAACACTCTTTGCGACGTGCACTTTGAGGATACAACTCGACCAGACACTCTTGAACCGTGAACTTCAAGGATACAACCCGACCAGTCACTTCTGAATTCGTGAACTTCGGGGATACAACTCGACCGGACACTCATTAGAAAAGAAGATGCACTTTGGGGATTCAAATCCAACCAGACACTTCTTGAACCGTGAACTTTGGGGATACAACCTGACCAGTCACTTAGAAATGTGAATTTTGAGAATTTTATCTTAAGAATTTACTCACAAAAATTTATGCCATCAGCCTCAAGGGCATCGAGCAGGAACAAACAACAAGTTCCATGTAGCCTCGGGGGTGTCAGGCAGGAACAATCAACAAGTGCCATATAGCCGTCAGGCCAGAACAATCAATAAGTGCCATATAGTTGTCAGAGGCATCAGGCAGGAACAAACAACAAGCGCCATATAGCCTCGGGGGGCGTCATGCAAGAACAAACAACAAGCGCCATATGGCATTGGGGGAGTTAGGTAGGGTTAATTAAAACAAGCCATACAGCCTCCGGGGCGTCAGGCAAAGATAACTAAAATAAGCCATATAGCCTCCGGGGCATCAGGCAGAAACAAACAACAAGTGTCATATAGCCTCGGAGGCATCAGACAGGAATAAACAACAAGTGCCATATAGCCTCGGGGGCGTCAGGCAGGAACAAACGACAAGTGCTATATAGCCATCGGGGGCATTAGGTAGGAATAAACAATAAGTGCTATATAGCCGTTGGGGGCGTTAAGTAAGAACAAACAACAAGTGCCATATAGCCTGGGGGCGTCAGGCAAGAACAAACAACAAGTGTCATATAGCCGTCGGGGGCATCAGGCAGGCACAAACAACAAGTGCCATATCGGGGCATTAGGCATGAATAAATAATAAGTGCCATATAGCCTCGGGGGCGTCAGGCAGGAACAATCAACAAGTGCCATATAGCCTCGGGGGCGTCAGGAAGAAACAAACAAGAAGTGCCATATAGCCTCGGGGGCATCAGGCAGGAACAAACAACAAGTGCCATATAGCTGTCGGAGGTGTCAAGCAGGAACAATCAACAAGTGCCATATAGCTGTCAGGGGTGTCAGGTAGGAACAAACAACAAGTGCCATATAGCCTCGGGGATGTCAGGCATGAACAAACAACAAGTGCCATATAGCCGTTGGGGGCGTCAGGCGGAACCAAACAACAAGTGCCATATAGCCTCAGGGGCGTCAGGCAGGAACAAACAACAAGTGCCACATAGCTTCAGGGGCATCAGGCAGGAACAAATGACAAGCACCATATAGCCTCGGGCGCGTTAGGCAAGGTCAATCAAAATAAGCCATACAACCGGCGTCAGGCAAAGATAACCAAAACAAGCCATATATCCTCTGGGGCATTAGGCAGGAATTGAACAAAACAAGCCATGTAGCCTCTGGGGCGTCAGACATAGATAACTAAAACAAGCCATATAGCCTCCAGGGCTTCAAGCAGAAATTGAACAAAACAAGCCATGTAGCCTTTGGAGCATCAGCCATAGATAATGGTAGCTAGTCTACATCATATGCACTGGAGCTAACTTATTCTTGAGAAGACACATTCACAAAGTTTAAAGTTGATATATGCATGATCGTGATCTTTGAAAGTTTTTGAAAATGATTTAACAACGTAATCTCGTGTGTACTGTTTATGAAAGACATGTATTATTCTAATGCCAACATGTATGAAATGTCAAAATAATTCTTGCAAAAATTTCATGTATGCATGAGCTGGGAGAAATAGGAAATATCGAATGATTTAGCCAAATGCCTTTTCTTTTTAGGGTTAATCATTGGGAACTAACCCTCATTATATCAAAGAATTTGAATTAAAAAATTGAGTCTGTCAAAGATTGTTGTTGAGACCAACGTATCCAAATGGAACATAAATTAAGACCTTCTCATGAGCCAATTGGGTTGATAACAACAAATGCCCCCAGCTTAGTTGCCTCCTTAGAATACTTCGCTGTCGTAAGACAGTAGTGCTTGACCCTTAGCACACCCCCCAGTTTTTGTCTTAAAATTTGCCCCCTGGTTGAAGAATTGATAGGCCCTCCCTTTCTTGTATTACGAAGAAGAATCTTATGAGCTCTCGAATTGCTCTTCTTATATTGAAAGTACAACTGATTTTATTTTATATTCCCTCTTTTGCTAAGGCCGCCCCCTTTTTGGGAGTTTTCGAACCTAGCTGGGTCTTTGATTTTTTTCTTTTTAATTTTTCCTCTTTTGCCTAGGTCGCTCCTGTCACGACCCAAACCCGGGAGTCATGACCGGCACTAGGGAACGGGAGTTCACACGAATCCGAAACCCATAGCAAGCCTTAAATACAATTTACACATCAAACATAATCACAAAAATACCTCAGAATTAAAACTTTTAATAGCATAAAAAAATCTCCATAATTAATATATCAATAAAATATTTTACAAACATTCAAATACACAATCTCAGTCACTATTAATAAAATGTACTACAACCGATACGTACTACTACTGCAGCGTCTATAAATACAAGAAAGTTGAGATTAAAAATTTACATAAGTCAGCCGGGGAAGAAAGAGTCTGGTGAAGAGTACTATTAGGAGAGGTCTGACGAGAAGAATCCTGAAAAAATAATTGAGGGGGTCAGACCTCACTGAGTGAATCATTATTATATATATGCATGTAACCTAATGCATGTACACACAAACATCAATAATAATATTCGTATATTTATATTTATATAAATATACATACAACTCACAGAAATGCTTGA
>CATIWM010376165.1:0-32713 GCA_949671775.1 Mallotus repandus
TATATATTTTCGTACGAGAATTTTATATTAAATTGATTTAAAAAGTTTTAAAGAGATTTTATATAAATATTATCCAGAAAGGTAAATGATTTTAATAATTATAATTATTTTATTCTATTTTATTTTAAAAAGGGTTTTAACTAATGGTTTTAAACCAGCATGCATTTTATAAAATTAATTCATTCAGTGAGGTCTAATTTTCCACAACTTTTTTTTTAGGACTTCATAGTTAGTCTGCTAGTATTCACAGTTTGCATCAGGTTCATTCTTCACCGGCTGCACTATGTATGTTAATTTGATTTGCATATTGTGTAATTGAATTCTAGATATCGTAGTAGTTAATTCAAGAATATGCATTATCGGTATTCTAATTTTACCTGACTTGAGATGTTGTTGTATTTGAAGAATATTGTTTTATGATTTTGGTATTGTGCATTTATTATGATTTTATTGTTAAGTGCATTATTTTATTTCACAAAAAAATTTCTAAGGCTTACTATGGGTTTCGGTTACTCTATGTATTCCTGTTCCCTAGTACCGGTCATGTACCTTCGGTTCGGGTCGTGACAGACCATATTGACTATTTATAAAATGCCTTGTATAACTACGTACGGGCTAATATATACCACCAACCCTATCTCTTCTATTGCCTAATTCATAATTTACAATTTTTTTCATGGAAAATAAAAGTGATCTAATATCAGTTATAACTAATTTAATAATTTCATAACTATTTTTTTATAGGCTAAAAAAATGAAGTGAAAATAGTCACTTTAAATTTAGTTCATATATATAGAGGTATAAAAAATACAAAAACTCAATAAAGTAAAATTATAACTTAAAATAAAATTGATATGCATCAACCAAATTATTAATAATAAACTGATATAAAACAAATAAAAATAATAAAAGAGTTAGCTATGTAATAAGAGCAACATAATAAAAAAAATAAACCTTTGAAAAAATTTACCATCTTCATGACTTTCTTTTTTAGGTTAAGAGAGTAAAATAAGAATAATCACACTCTAAAATCTAATTTAATTTTATAACTGAAAGTCTTCCTTGATAATATAATAAAAATTATGTAAATTAGTTAATTATAAAAATTTAGAATTTTTACAATTAATATATATATATATATATATATATATAATTAGAAATAAAATAAGATAAAAATATTCAAAAATAATGCTCATTAATATGTTAACAAGTGAAAAATAAATAAATAAATTATAAAAATTAAATAAATAGAGTTAGAAAAATGAAAAGTCAAAAAAATATAAAACATTAATGCTCATTAATATGTTATAAAGTAAAAAAAATAAAAATTAAATTTAAAAATTAAAAAAAAATGGTTAGGAATAAAAGTGTCACATGGCAAAATTTATTTTAGGTGTCAAAATAGATGTATTTAACTGTTATGTTTGTTATACTAGCATGTGGCTTGCGTGATGCGCGGAAGGTCATTTTCTGTTAAAATATTTTATTTTAAAATGTGGAATGAAATTATATTTAAAAATATGTTCAAATTAAAACCATTAAAAATGAATGCAGATAGAAAATAAATATGTGTCTGTGTCTTTATAAAGATTTAACATTATCATTGTAATAGTGTTCTGCTGTAGGAAAAATAAGTTTTTAAGGCATTTTCTTCAATGTTGGAAGTATTTAGATGACAAATCTATTATATATATATATATTAGAATTAATGGAAAATTTATTGTGTGTAATGCATTTGGGAGCCTCAAGCTTCATTGTTGTCTCCGTTCTGTTGTTTTAACACCAAAGAAATGAATCCATTTTTAATTTTGAGTTTCCTTCTGCTAAACTTTGTCTGGTTGATTTAAATATAAATATAAATACTTGATGAACATTAAGCTTTATTGTTGTCTCACGGGCGGGTTATATTTTTTAATAGTATTATAAAATTATATTCATTATATATTTAAACTCATTTTATTCATTTAATTTTCAGAGATATTTAAACAATAAAAAAACAAAATGAGAAAATGATTATAGAAAAATAATACTAATTATCTACTACCTAGTTAGCTAATCCAATCTTCAGGTCTTTGTTTTGTTCATTCCAATACTTCAACATGAATATTCTATAATATTGACAGTTGACATTGTTGGCAAAATTAAGAAGCCATCTCCTTTGCAAGGAACTTAAAAGAAAAAAAAAAAAACAGAGATTTAAAGGTGAAAATGGGAAGAGAGAAAGTAGTTTAGATGGAAGCATATTAAATTCCTCGTATTCATGGCAATTTTATAACAAAAGAAATAT
The DNA here is from genome assembly GCA_949671775.1 of Mallotus repandus. Taxonomy (NCBI): domain Eukaryota; kingdom Viridiplantae; phylum Streptophyta; class Magnoliopsida; order Malpighiales; family Euphorbiaceae; genus Mallotus; species Mallotus repandus. Next base: position 2,288 of record CATIWM010376165.1, read on the forward strand.
ATGGAAAAATCTAAAATTAATACACATGAATGTTATAGGATGTGGTATAACTGTGTCTTTGAGCATTAATTGAATGCTAGCTTTGAAATTTGTCTTTTCAATAACATCTACAAATCTATGCAACCACTTGTAAAAACTATAAGAGCTCCACTTTGAGAGCTCAACTCTATTATATTTATATAGATCACTAAGTTCATTTTTTTACGTTCATTTTTTTTTTCTTTTACCGTAACAAAATATTTTAATTTAAAGTAATTTTGTGATAACTCATAACGTTGTAGTTATCATATAATTTTACATGTTATAGTAGTATCACATGTCTCATATTTTGTAACAATATAAAATATATATCAAAATAGTTAATTAAAAAATAACTTATTTTAAAATCAATATTTAATATGTAAAAATTTAATAAAGTAATATATTAATTTTATTTAATTAATGAAACATTCCAACAGATTAAGGTTAGATTAGCCATGATGACAGTTTTAGATTCAACACCAGCGTCATAAGATTCCACTACAGGACGTATTCAAACTTGAATATTAAGAAGATTACAAAGTAATAGATTAAGTTTATCAAGTTTAAAAATGATGACATCAATAGTTAATAGATAAATGCCAAGTCAGGACACATTTTTCCTAAACAAATTGGAGGAAAACCACGTTCTCTAATGTTGTAATATAATAGGAGCAACAGATAAATTTCCAATGAACATAAAGATAAATTTGACGTTTAAAAGGCAAACACTTAAAACACTCCAATTTGTAATAGCTTGTCACTATAGTTTCATACGAAAACAATAGTATCTCACATGAAATATACCACAAAGAAATGAATTTCAGCATAAAATGCTACTTTAGCACAAAATATTAGGATCGCTCATAGCCGCCCAAAAGAGCAAGAACCCAAAGATAAAGCAGTGAAAATACACACCCCAGCTAGGAAGCCCTTAAGAGTTAAATTTTCTTGGGTTGTTCTTTCTGCAGCTTCCTTCTAAGGAGCCTTATGCCAAGGGCTGAAAAACATTAAGGGAACAGCAAAAATGAGATAACATGTTCAATAAATAAGAAATTAGATAAGAGCCATAACTGTATACAACTTGCTCCATCATTTAAATATTAAATCTCTAGCATGAAAATCTAATTTCACTTATACGAACAAATGACATTTTTCAAATTGTATGATCTCATAAGGATTGATCAAATATCAAAAGTATAACGCAATTGCTCTAGTGACCTGACCAATATATTTCAGTTTAACATAATAAATAAATGAAGAACATATGGTCCCCTTCCTGCCTTTTAGGTTCTTTTCCATATATACTCAAAAAAGAAAAATAGGGAAGTTTACATGCAACTAAAAAGTAAGAGCATCCATCTATCACACATTTAATAGACATTTTGCTGGCAGACTGAAGTTTGATTCTACTTTTAATTTCACATATGCTGATTATTTTTGCAGTTCATAATAAATTCAATGTTTTTTTTTCATAGCCCCATCCTCGTTAGCCCTTCTCATTATTATCTCAACTAAAACAAATAGAAAAATTTCACAGAATTTCATTTAAAAATTTAAAGTTGAAATTTACATTATGAATTTAAATCACATATCAACATTTATAATATAGTAAAACTCCATTAACATGAAACTTGGGTGGATATCTTACTTTCATATTAGCTTTGGCAATTTTTTCAACCTGTGCTTTATGGGCAGCTGCAATGGTCTCAGCTTTGTTCTTGAAAACTTGATAAAGGTAGTAACAAATGCCCTGACGGCATGCAAAAGAAGACAACAGGATCATGGATGACGATTGATCAAAATCAACAAAGGACAAAAAAAAAATAAAATAAAGAAAAGTGATGCAAATTGTTTACAAAATTTGTTTATACTTGAGAGCTGAAACATACTATTCCTTATCTCCACTCCCTCACACCCCAAATTAAAAATTAATGGTGACCAATTACAATTATGTTATAGTAAAACTGAAACCAAAGCTTTCAAGTTAATTATCTCTAAAGTCATTAATCATAGATAAAGACATTTAGTTTGAAGGATTAGCATAACCATTTGCAGTCTAAATTTTCAGCTAAAATCAAATTACCCTCTTTCAATCCTTTCATTTGCAATTTCACGATATTTTCAACATGGGGAAGTTAGTAACTTCAACATTCACATTCAATTATCATACTTTTTTTGAAAACTACAATAAACATTCCTTAATTTCATCTTAATCCCAACAACTAAACACAATCAACAAAATAAAACACACTCAGACACACACATATATATAATCATTAAAAAAAAAACTCATTAGCATCACAGAATCCCAATCAGTCCTTTCATCTTTTTGAAACTGTTTCAATTCCCAAGTACGACCAACCCAATCTAAGGTCCACAAAATTACTTTCCAGTAACTTCACTGTGGTTTTTCAGAAAGGGATCGAAGGAATTGGGTTGGTGGCAGAGAGAACAAAGCCACTAAAATCGACATTTTTTTACTTTTTTTCTTCTTTTGTGCGATAGTGATGTCCGCTTGTTTACGCACATTCAATAGATTGCTCTTTTGGACGAACTATGAAAAGGGAAAAATAATGCGTAGAGTGAAAACAAGTGTATTTGAGAAACATAATAAAATAAATTAATATGTAAATAAGGAATGGATAAGAAAGAGAGGAGAAAGAATATAAAATAGAAGCAACGATTCCAAGCAGAGAGGGTTTAAGGCCGCCATAAAGTCCACCCTAACCTTCTGTCCCAATGACCTGATAAACACAAAAAATAAATAAATCAGAAAAAGCTGGTGATAGTATTGATTGGTACTGGATGGTACCTCGAGCATTTGTAGAAGCGTGCTGCCAGATGCAGTTCAACTCTTCTCCTTCTTCTTGGCCAGTGTCTCTATATTGGATTGCAGAAAAGCAATAATGGAGAAAAGAAAAAGAAACATAAATTGCAGAGGGAGGAATAAGAAAAGAAAGGAAAAGGGAAAGGAAGAAACGTAAATTGAAGTTAAGGAAAAGAAACTTTGTTGATTTTGTGGGAGCTAAATAAATTTAAGATAAAAATTTAATGCACCAGTGAGTCTGCCTCTTTTACCTTTTGGGAGACCTACATGACTTCCCATAAAAAATTGTACATATGAGACCTAAATTTTGATGGACTACGCAATAGGGATAGTTCTCCCTTTTAACTGCACCTCAAGATGTCTTTGAATATAAGTTACTACTTGAGACTGTCTTTTTTAACTCATAGCGATGGTTAATAATAATAATAATAATTTTAGGAAGACTACTAGACAGTGAGTGCAAGGACCTTTCGAGTGCTTCACTTTCCTTTAGCATCACCTTGCATCTACCTAGTTTCTGCTTGGTATTGTTGTTGGCTATTGGCAAATCTTGGCACCTGGTGCTTTACCTTCTTAACATTAACATTTTTCTTCCAAGGTTCTGCTCAGTAACAAGCAAAGTATTCTTTAGGTTATTGCCATTTATTGGAGGTGCTTTTTCTTTTCCTTGTTACACACACACACACAAAACATAAGTTATTTAATTTAGAGGTGCTTGGTGTTGCTATTGGCTATTGGCAAAGCTTGGCATCTGGTGCATTACCTTCTTAACGTCACTATGTTTCTTCCAAGGTTCTGCTCGGTAACAAGTAAAGTATTCATCAGGCTATTGGCATTGATTGGAGGTGCTTTTTCTTTTCCTTGTTTTCTATATATATATATACAATGCACACAACATAAGTTATTTAATTTTTCAAAGAATCAAAGGGAGGAAGAAGGAGAAGAAGAATATATGGAGAGTTATTTGAATAAGAATTTTGAAGTGAAATCCAAGCATTCATATGAAAAGGCATTACAAAGGTGGAGGGAAGTATGTGGATTTGTCAAAAATCCAAAGAGAAGGTTTCGTTTCACTGCCAACCTCTCCAAGAGTTATGAGGCTGCAGAAATTGGAAAAACTAATCAAGTAATTATACATCACACTTTTAGTTTATCCGATTTCTTTAGCTTCAGCTTACTTTTTTCTTTTATTTCAGTAATGTATCATATGATGTTTTCATTCTTGCTTAACTCCATTGCTTTTAATGATATAATTAAGCAAGAACAAGAATACATTTCTTGTAGTTTCACAAAGTAAAATATTTTTGTTATTATTTTTATTATGTTGTTGAATATTATTGTAGGAGAAGTTATTGATAGCAGTTCTAGTTTCCAAACGAGTGCTTCAGTTTATCCAGGGTGAGTTTCTTTATGTTGATAAATTTTAAGAACTATTCAACTATACCATGAAACATTAACTAATGCTGAGGATCAAATAGATTGATTGATTGATTTCAGTCAGTCAATTCACAATCATAAAACCAATTTCTTAAAATATCTATGACTTTGATATCTCATGGGCTATCAGTTATGAGGTTAAAGCTTATCATTTTGAGGCTAATTACAACAATGTCATGTTTCAGATCTTACATTGCCAAGTAAGTATGTTGTACCTGAAGAAGTAAAGGTTGCTGGGTTTAAGATTTCTGTTGATGAGTTAGAATGCATTATGGAAAGCCGTCATAGGAAGTTAAAGTATCATGGTGGGTTAAATGGCATTTGTAAAAAAGCTCTCCACCTCAACCACAAATGGACTTCCTTTGGATTCTCATCTGATAAATTGTAGACAAGAAATTTATGGGTCAATAAATTCTCAGAGAGGAAGGAGGGTTAGAGTTTTTAGGTACTTCTTTGGGAAGCTCTTCAGGACAAGATTTTTTTAATTGATACATTCTGTGCTTTTGTGTTTTTACTAATTGGTATGGTAATGGAAGGGTGGCAAGAGAAAATTCATGATGCTTTAGTAATCGTTACTAGCATTTCCTTGGTTGCTTTTATTGCAACTACCAATGACTATTGGCAAACTTTACAGTTCACGAATTGGGAGAAAGAGAAGAAGAGATTAACTGTTCAGGTTACTAGAGATAGATATATACAAAAGTTATCATCTGATGATTTACTTCCTGATGACATTGTACAGCTTGCTAATGGAGACAAGGTCCCTGTCGATGGCCTTTTTATTTTAGAATTTTCTGTGCTACTTAATGAGTCAAGCCTAACTGGGGAGTCTGAATAAATTATGGTGAATGGCGAAAACCCTTTTATGTTTTCTAGAACAACGGTTCAAGAAGGATCATGCAAGATGATGATTGTTATAACTGTTGGGATGAGAACCCTGGGGGCTAAATTAATGGAAACACTCAGCCAAGCTAGAGATGATGAGACACTATTGCAGGTGAAACTAAATGGTGTGGCAGCCATTATAGGAAGAATAGGGAAGTTCTTTGCCTTGGTGGCTTTTGCAGTTTTGATGCAAGGATTATTTACCCAAAAATTAGAAGGGGAGGAGACCCTCTAGAGTCGGTCACAATGGTCATGGTATGATGCACTAGACAAATTCAAATACTTCACTACTTCTTTTACAATTTTTGTCATTGCACTTCCAGAGGTTTTGCTAATGGCTATGACATTGAACTTGGCATTTTCCATGAAGAGAATGATGAATTACAGAGTCCTATTTCAGCATCTCATAACTAGAGAAACTATGGGTTCAACCATTAGTATGTGTACTGATATGACCGGAAGCCTAACTACCAATTGCATGATTGTTGTGAAATCATGCATTGGAATGCATGTCATGGAGGCCAATAAATATAATAAGCCTTCCAATTTGTGCTCTGAGATACCGGATTATGCTCTAAAATTTCTACTGGAGTCATTATTTAATAACACAAGCTGAATTTATTATTAACAAGTCATCAATACTTGAGGCACTGAGAAAACCAATTGAGATTGCTTTGTTAGATTTTGGCTTGTCTTTTGGTGGAGACTTCCAAGTCGACCGACAAGTAGCTAAATGTGTTAGATTTGAGCCTTTCAACTCCACAAAGAAGCAAATGAAAATGGTGCTGAAGCTTCCAAATGAAGGTTTTCGAGTTCACTGTAAGGGTACTTTAGAAATTGTCTTGGCTGCCTGTGACAAGGTCATTAATTCAAATGGTGAAATTGTTCTTCATAAAAAAATTATTAATTTTTTAGAGAAGAAAAATAAAAGAAGAGCTGAAGCTTGAATTGCTTAAGTTTCATTAACTGAACTTCAACTTAAATATAAACTAAGCTAATGATTACAAGAGAAATTAACTAAAACAAGTAATCTAAAAAGCTAAAAAAGCAGCACACAATATCAGTGTGTATTACAAGCAAACCATGCATGCAAATGTCTTAAGCATGCTGTAAACTATGATTAACAATGCTCTTAAATCAAAATAAGAAAATAACATGCAGCAAACAGAGACAAAAATATTCAAAGCATGCTTGCTTGCTAACAATCTCCTCCTTTGGCTCTCAATTTGCTGTAAATTCTTCAAGACTCATCATGCCCATGAGGGATCTCATCTTCTCAAATATGTTTCTAGACAAAGGCTTGGTTAATATGCCTACAAGTTGATCCTCTGAGTTGCATTGGACGAGCAGAACTTCAAGCTCACTTTGAGCTTCCTTTTCAACATGAAACTTCATCTTGAAATGCTTGTTCTTCCATGAAACATGGGATTTTGGCAATCAATACTGCATATTTGTTATCACAGTGGATTGGTGTAGGCTTCTCTTGAACAAGTGCGAGATCAAACATGAGTTTCCTAAGCCAAAATGCATGATTTACTACAGTTGTAGCTACCACATACTCTGCTTCTGCTATTGATTGTGCAACCAACTCGTGCTTCTTTGAACTCCACGAAAATGCACCTGAACCAAAGGAAAACAAGTACCCAGATGTACTCTTCATATCCTCACTTGAACCAACCGAATCACTATCACAATATCCCATCAAAAGTGCCTCTTCATTTGATTATTTAACAGAGAAAAATGCTACTCCATAGCTTGTTGTCCCCTTCACATATCTCAACACTCTTTTTTGTTGCCTTAAAATGCAAATCAGAGGGTAAGTGCATAAATCTTGATAGTAAACTAACAATAGACATGATATCAGGCCTTATAGTTAATAAATACAATAAATAACCAATCAGATTTCTATATTTGTTTTGATAAAATAAAGCAGCCTCATCATTTTTAGTTAGCTTAGCATTTTGAACTAAGGGAGTGCTAATTGGCTTGCAATTCTGCATACCAAACTTCTTTAAAATCTTTACTGCATATTTTTGTTGACAAACAAAAATTCCTTATTACATTTGACTAATCTCCATGCCAAGAAAGTATGCCATTTCTTCAAAGTCAGACATTTGGAACTCTTCCATCATTTGAAGCTTGAATTGCATAATTTGATTCTTGCAGTTACCTATGACTAGCAAGTCATCCACATACAAAAAAACAATCAGAAGCTCATTGTTAGCTAATTTAACATATAAGGTTGGTTCACTCAAGCTTCTTTTGAATCCCAAACTTAGAAAATAATCATCAACTATGTTGTACCAAGTTCTAGGGGCCTATTTTAACCTATAAAGAGCTTTTTTCAACAAGCAGACCTTAGATTCATTCCCAGACTTCAAAAATCCTTTTGGCTGATCAAAAAACACTTCTTCTTCAAGCATTCCATTCAATAAAGCTGATTTAACATCTAATTGATGAATTTTCTAGCCTTTGTGAGCTGCAAGTGCAAGGAGCATCTTGATGGTGTCTAATCTTGCTATCGGAGCAAAAGTTTCAGAGAAATCAACTTCAAATTGCTTAGCATAGCTCTTCACCACCAATCTAGCTTTTATTTTGTTCACATAACCATCACCATTCAGCTTGGTCTTGTACACCCATCTTACACCTATGACTTTCTTGTTAGATGGACTATCCACAAGAACCCAAGTTTGGTTCCTATGAATCATTTCCAACTCCTCCTGCCTTGCTTGCCTCCAACCAACATCTTTTACTGCTTCCTCATAGCTTGAAGGTTCAAGAATAACAATATTATAATGCTCATAAATATCAGCTAGCATTCTTATTTTCTACTCACTTTCAATCTTAGTTGAGTCATGGTGCTCAACCAAAATTTCAGGCTCATCAACAGTTGCATCTTATTCCTGGGGATCTTTCAACTTAAGGAATTAGTTTTGTGGTGCAATAACTCCATCTTCCCAATTCCAACTAGCTTGTTCATCCACTTTCACATCTCTGTGGACAGTTACTTTGTTAATGTATGGCTTGTAAATTCTGTATCCTTTGGCATTGGTGCTATAGCCAACTAGGATACCAATTTAAGACTTTTCATCAAGTTTTCCTCTCTTTACATGTGGAATATGAACATGGCAGATACTACCAAAAATTTTAAGGTGAGCAATAGAAGGTTTAAAACTATACCAGGCCTCAAATGAAGTTTTCTCCTCCAAGGCATTAGTTGGTAGCCTATTGAGCAAATAAACAACAATATTTACTGCTTCTGCCCAAAACTTCTTTGGTAATCCCTTCTCAAACAGCAAACACCTCGCTATTTTCATGATGGTTCTATTTTTTCTTTCACTCATACCATTTTGTTGAGGTGTGTAGCTTATTGTAAATTGCTGCTCAATGCCTGCATCTTCACAAAATTTTTAAAATTTGTCTGATTTGTACTTTGTGCCATTGTCTGATTCAGCATCTTTAATTTCTTCCCTACTTGATTCTCAATCCAAGCTTTAAACTTCCAAAACACAGCTGCAACATCTGCTTTGCTTATAAGACAACAAACCCAACAGATTCTTGAATAATCATCTATGAACACAATAAAATATTGACTACCATTCAAAGAGAGTGTTCCTATTAGTCCACAAATATCTGTATGCACCAGTTGAAGCTTTTCAGAAGCTCTCCATGACTGACAAGAAAAAGGGAGCCTCTTTTGTTTCCCTTTCTCATATACTTCACACACAACACCATCATCATAAATTACAGGCATATTATGCACAAGATTCAGCTTATACATCTTTGTAAGAGAGGAAAACTTGAAATGCCCAAGTCTTTTATGCCAAATATTTGAGACATCAACAGAACTAGGAAGTGCAACCTCACTAGACCTTAAATTATGTAAGTCTAATGGGAAACTTCTATGATGCATCCTAACAGACAACACCGTTGCACCATAAGGATCATATATTACGTAAGATTTATTTTTAAACACAAGAGAGAAGTCTTTCTTTAGCAGTTGACCTATACTAATCAAGTTTTGATCAATTTTAGGCACATAAAGAACATGAGAGATTGATTTTGTACCTGAAGGTGTCTTCATAGTTACAACACCTTTACCTCTTGCTTGGATTTTGGACCCATCACCAATTCTCACTTTAGTCTGGCATGTTTTATCCAAGCTGCTAAAAAGACTTTCATCTGCTGTCATATGATAAGTGCATCCACTATCTATGAGCCAAATCTTATCATTGCTCATGTCTGGGTAACACATAGCCATGAACAGCCTCTCCTCCATATCTTGTGGTTCTGCAACAAGGGCTTGCTGATTTTGCTTCTTGTTTCTGCAAATCCTTGCAATGTGTCCCTTTTGCTTGTAACTCTTGCAATGAGCATCTGACTTTCTCCAGTATGATTTTTCTCTATGGTTAGACTTACCACAGTGAGAGCACATAAGGATTTTCCCTTTCTTTTCTACCGCACTACTACTTTTTGCATGATTTTTCTGTCTACCATCACCATTTGCTAACACCATACTGCCACTAGATTGGACATACTTTTGTTTTACCACAAAGCTCCCTCAGTCACTCCATTCTGCCTAAAAGCTCTTCTTATCTCAAGAGCTTCAAGTGAATTTATCAAATTTAACAATTTTATAGCAACAATATTCTTCAATTCCTCACGTGAAGAGATCTTAGACTCGAATTTCTCATGCAAACTAACTAGGATTTGCTCAATAATCCTTTGATCAATAATAGATTCACCAAGCAATCTGATTTTATTTGCAAGAGCTGTAATTTTGTCAGTGAAATCCTTCACATTTTCATTCTCCTTCATTCTATCAAGCATGAAATTTCTCTTGAGATTCATAATCTATATCTACTTTGTCTTATCATTGCCATGGAACTCCTCTCTCAAGTAATCCCAGATTTCTTTAGTAGTTTGAAAGTAAATAATCTTCTCAAAGATGGATTCAGAGATTGCCATATTAAGACAGCTCTTGGCTTTGAATTTTTTAGCCTTCTCTTCATTAAAATGTCAAATTTGAGCTACTGTTGGGTTGTTTGGTAGACGGTAAGGATCTTTATCAGTTTCAACTATCTCCCATAAGTCAAGTGCTTGAAGATAACATTGCATCTTGACAGCCCATGAAGAATAGTTATCACCATTAAGAATGGGAGGTACAATGAATGAAAAAGTAGTTGGTGTTGCAGTATTTGCCATTTTGAATCTAAGAAAAGACAACAAAGAAAGGAGAAGAAGAGATGGTGTTTGGGTTTAGACGTGTTGCTCACTAGTTTTCTCTCAAGAAATAAAAAAATGGATTTCAGCTCACAAGTCCCTTAAGAACATTAGAGCTCTGATACCTGTTGTTAATTTTTCAAAGAAGAAAAATAGAAGAAGAGCTGAAGCTTAAATTGCTTAAGTTTTATTAACTGAACTTCAACTTAAATACAAACTAAACTAATGATTACAAGAGAAATTAACTAAAATAAGTAATCTAAAAAGCTGAAAAAGTAGCACACAATATCAGTGTGTATTACCAGCAAACCATGCATGCAAATGTCTTAAACATGCTGTAAATTATGATTAACAAAGCTCTTAAATCAAAATAAGAAAACAAAATGTAGCAAACAGAGACAAAAATATTCAGAGCTTGCTAACGAGAATCCATCAATCATCTAAAAGTTACAATTAGTCAGTTTGCTAATGAGGGTCTTCGAACTCTATGCCTAGCCTACAAAGAGCTACAAGATGAATTATGTGCCGACAATTCTGGCTATACTTGCATAGCTATTATTGGTATCAAAGATCCTGTTCGTCCTGGTACCAAGGAGTCTGTTACAATATGTCGCTCTGCTGGTATCACAGTAACGATGGTTACAGGTGCTAATATAAGTGCCGCAAAGGTTATTGCTAGGGAATGTGGAATTCTGACAGAGAATGGTATAGCCATTGAACGTCTTGATTTTTGACAGAAGACTCAGGAGGAGCAACTTCAATTGATTCCCAGAATTTAGGTGTCGTATAATTCCCATTGTGAAAATTTTTTGCACATGTTCCTCGATAAGATCCTGAAATTTTTAATTTTCTTTCTGTAGGTGCTGGCTTTAGCTACACTTACAGACAAGCATATATTTTTGTAAGGCATTTGCAAACCACATACAACGAAGTTGTTGCAATGACAGGCAGTGGAACTGATGATGCCTCTTCACTTCAGGAAGCAGATGTTGGCCTAGCATTGGGAATTTCTGGAACTGAGGTGAGCATAAAATACTGCTTTTCTCTAGAAATATTGGTCTTCCACTCCTAAGAAATATCATCTTTGGGAAAATGTATCCTCTTGGTGTGGTAAAACTGTATTGATATTTTAACGTAAAAACATGTTAGAAGAGCATAATTGTTCCAAAGAAGCAAGGTCATCTCTTCATTATAGTAAGCACAATGCCAAAATTTGATAATTCTTATTCTCAAATGGGAAGTGGCAAAGCAAAGTGCAGATATCGTAATTCTAGATGACAAATTCTCTATGGTGGTGACTATGGTCAGATGGGGACACTCAATAGTTATGAACATAAAAAAATTTGTACAGTTCCAACTGACTGTTACTATGGCTTCATTGATTCTTAATATTTCTTTAGCTTGGTTGACGGGTTAGACGTCCTGTGTTTTTTTTTTCCTGTTGGTGTATACTTGTCTTTTTAGCTTTTGGTTATGTTTACTCTCCAAGCTTCATTGACCAGTCACCCAAAAGGAATGAGCTTAAGTTTTTTCATCAAAACCATCTTTCAGGGAATGTTCCATTCTTTGATGTTGAGCTTTTATGGTTTGGTTTAATCACGGATACATTGGTAGCCTTTGCACTTGCAACTGAACCTGTGGATACTGACATAATGGCAGTCCCAGCAGTAGGAAGGAAAGGGAACTTCATTACCAACGTCATGTGGTGGAATATCATTGGGCAAGTTTTTTATCAGGTTTCCGTAATATGGATTCTCCAATCAAAAGGAAAGGCAATATTACATCTTGATGGTCCAGATTCTAATATAATCTTGGACACGTTTATATTTAATTCATTTATCTTCTGTCAGGTAAACTGATATCCCTTCGTATTTGATTCTTGGAACATCCATTTAACAGATTTTACATAATTTGCTTTGTTTTAGTTCATGAGATTCTCAGGTTTATATTTGAGTATAACCTTTTGGCATTCCAAGGCAATTGTTGTATGAAAAAAGCATATTACCTTATTTTGCCTTAATTCAATGGAACAAGCTAGTTATTATATAGTTATCCATATAATAGCTATATAAATTCATGGAAAGCTCTGATAAACATCTTGATTTTCGCCTGCAGGTTTCTAATCTGATAAATTCACGGAAGAACGAGGAAAAAAATGTCTTCAAAGGCATACTTGATAACTATGTTTTTGTGACTGTTCTATGCTGTATCGTTCTATTTGAAATTACTGTTATCAAGTTTCTAGGTACAGTGGCTAAAGCATCGCATCTCACTTTGTCACAATGGTTCCTTAGTATCTTGATTGGACTTTTAGGTATGCTAGTTGCTGCAGGCATGAAGATGATCCTTTTGTGTTCCTCGTAAATGAGTAAGCGCTTTATTCATATCATTCAGAAGTTCTGCGATAGGGTTGAAGTGATCTCTTAACCTACTGAGATGCAATAGTTTCTCCAACAACATTCCTACCTGATTACGTTGGTCATTACTGCCTACGTTGGTCATTAATGCTTTCTTCTGTTACAAAATTAGAATGCCTAGGGTGCTTATTTTTTTGTTTCCTAAGATGGAAAAAATATCTATACTTTTTCCTCTATTACAAAATTACACGCCTAGTTGTTAGTTTGTACTCCATGGTAAGAGCCTAAAACTATTGACAAAAAAAACAATAGCGAACTCTGCTGCATAACGTGTCAATCTTTCCTTTGGCTAGTAAAATTAGTAGAAGCTTAACACTTGGAATGGGTGGATATTTGTTGCTATGTGTGTTGGTGATACGGTCAACAAAAGCAAAGTTTAAATTGATCAATCATCGTATCTTGCGAAGACATTAAAGAAGGGTGAGTCTTCTATGTTTTAGAAGACCTACAACACCCATATATATATTAACAATGAGTAATACAAAATACAATAATACCCTGGAGTACAAGATACAATACATATATGCAATTATCCCCCCTCAATCTGAGCGTGGTAATGAAACACCGAAATTGCTCCTCATTTGTGTAAAACGCATAGTGGACAACCCCTTAGTGAAAAACATCAGCAAGTTGCATGTACCCTGATACATGCAAAACAAGAATATCACCCTATAAAACTCTCTCCCTTGCCAAGTGCAAATCTATTTCCAAATGTTTTTTCCTGGCATGGTTAACAAGATTCACAGCAATTTTAGGTAGTAGAAATATTGTCTCAAAAAACTTCTATAGGTGATTGAAGAGAAACATGCAACTTGCCAAAAATGGAACGTAACCAACACACATTGGCAACCACTGCAGCAAAGGCTCGATATTCAGATTCAGCATCACTCCTAGATGCGGTGTGTTGCTTTTTAGATGCCCAAGAAATCAAATTATTTCCAAGAAAAACACAATAGCCTGTAGTTGACCGCCTAGTATCATGACAATTAGCCTAATCCGCATCACTGTAGGCTACCATCTTAGTTAAGTTTCCTGGATAAAGCTGTAATCCACAAGATAAAGAACCCTTAACATAGCGCAATATGCATTTGACAAATTGCCAATGAACTTCAAGAGGATTATGCATATGTTGACAAACGGAATTGACAGTATAGGTAATTTTTGGACTAGTGAAAGTGAGGTATTGCCATCCGCCAACAATACTTCTATTTAAAGTTGCATCAGCCAATGATTTGGAATGAGAGGAAGTGGATTGCCGACTACAAATTGGAGAATCAACACTTTTAGAATCAAGCATACCCGCCTTGGACAATAAATCATATCCATAGTTTTGCTGAGAAAGAAAAAAGCCATCTTTGTTAGAGAGAACCTGGATGCCCAAAAAATAATGTAACAGCCCCATATCCGTCATCAAGAATTCAGCTTTGAGTTTGTCTATAAAACGAGATAGCAAAGACGAAGTAGAAGCAGTAAGGATGATATCATCCACATACAATAAAGAAGGGTGAGTTTTCTATGTTTTAGAAGACCTACAACACCCATATATATATATTAACAATGAGTAACACAAAATACAATAATACCCTGGAGTACAAGATGCAATACATATATGCTATTAGACATCTCAAGGATACATCATATCTAGTAAGTTTATTAACCAAAGATCATATAGCTGGCCAAAAATCCACAATGCAAATAATGAACAAGTGGGAATTCAAGAATTCACTTGAGAGACAGAAGAAAGAGGTGTGGAATTGATGTTGAAAATAGTATGCTGAAAATAGTAGAAAAAGACAACAAAACAAGATTAAATGATCCAAAATTTTGCGGTGAGAAATAGAATGGCAGTAGGAGGTATGATGGGGAAAATTGCATCTATAGGATGGGAGAACTGCAGTTTTCATAGGCAACCAATAGACTCTGTCCAGTGTTTGCATAACAAACTAGCAAGTTATGAGAAATTGACATAATCAGTCCGCGAGTGGGTGCACAGAGCTACAGGAACACAATTTCACATATATCTCAAATAAATTTTATACGTGTAAAACAAACACAAGTAAAGGTAACTTTACATTAATGAATGAAGTTAAGGAAAAACGACAACTTCCCTCAAGAATCGATGAAAAGTCAATTCTGTCATTCTTCTTTTTACCACATTCATTTATTAATGACTAAATTACATGAACTCTAAATTGCCAAATTATTAAACTCTAACTTGTATATTTTCTGCAGGCTTTCAATGAAATAAGCTCGCTAGAGATGGAGGAAATCAATGCTCCTCTAAAATCCTATGCTACTGCTCCTACATTAATATGATGCACCACTTAGATAGAACTGCTGCTGCCAGGTTGAGTTGAACTGATCATATTGATGTAGGAGCAGTAGCATAGGATCTTAGCTTGAATAACAAGTTCTGTTGTAATTGTTTTTTATTGTAACTAACTAGTGACAACTCAATAATTACAGATGCACTATAAAAAAAAATGTGTTGATGATGATTTCATTAATGAGAAAAACACAATTCTTTTTCAATACATTTGCAAAAGAAAAAAAAGATTGCTACACTGTAAAATTAGGAATTTATTATTTGCTAAATGACAAATGAAATTGGTGACTTTTCAAATATAACCCAGCATTTGTGTTTTCCTTGTCTGTTTTCCTTTTTTTTTTTTTTTTTTTTGTTGTTGTTATGCTTCCTATTGATGAGAATAAATATGCTAATATAATTCTAATACTTATAAAAAGCTATAATATGACACCGTTTTACTTAATTAATATGGTGTGATTTGTTTTTTGAATTCCACATCAGTTGTTAGGGCAGCCATACTCACATCAGCCTAGATACATGCTATTTGAACTTAGGATATAATTGTTATGATTTGTAAAGTTGAATAATTATATTCATATAATTTTATAAATAGGATATTATTGAAAATTAGATCAAAGTTGATAATAAAATTAATCATTTTTCCTTCATAATAATATATGTCGGAGATAAATGCATAACTGGTATTTGATTTTTTTAATTTTTAAATTATTTTTTAAATCAATAAAAAAATTTCTGAAATAGTGTTTTTAACAAATTTTGTAGCTTAAAAATGATTTTTAAATAATAAATTAACTTAAATATCCTTCTTTTACATTAGATTTTACTTTCTTTTTTATTCTAAGTACTTTTGTGAAAGTTATCAAAAATAAAACAAGCATTTTTTACTTATCAAACTGAATTTGAAAAATTAATTATATTTTCTTTTTATTTTTTATTTTATTAAGTATAGTGGTTGAATTTAATTTTTTATTTCATGATTTTAGTTAAATTAAAATTTTATTTATTAAAAATAGATTTATTTTCTAATTTGTAAATATAATAAGTAAATTTTTTTTTATTTTATTTTAGTTAAATTACATTTTTTTCAAATAAATTTGAAAAGAAATAAATTTTTTATTTTATTTTTCAATAATAATGGTTCAATTATTTTCTCTTTCAAAGTTAACATATATGAGTGAAAGAGAAAATAATTTTTTGGATTGTAGTCTTGCCTTATAGCAAAACTAGTTTTGTAGTTTTTTTTTTTTGTGATATTTAAATATTTGTGTTGCATATTTTTTATATTTTAGTATCCTATCAACTAATATCATCATTATTTTATAATAAAATATTAAAATTCAATGATAATTTTTTTTTATATATGATTTATAATCAATCTAATAAATTGATAATTTTGAAAAATAATACAAATTTACTTAAAAATTATTCTTTTATATTCATGATAAAATTAAAAATGCATGTAACCTTGTTTTATTGTGAACTTGTTGTAATTAGTTAAATGTTATATCACTCAATATAAAATATTACTATTAAAATTTTATATTATTTTAACATTAAAGCATAAATTTTGAATGAGATTATTTTGAAGATCACTAAAATACTATTAAAAATATATATAAAACACATGTAATTAAATGTTGCGAAAAATCACAAAACTAATTTTACCATAAAACGAAACCATAGAGATTAAAATTGTACTTATCCCTTATTTTTTTAATTGAAAAATTAAAAAATAAAATTTAATATAAAAGATTGGCATTTGAGACAATTTACTAATTAAAATGACACTTAAGCACTTTAACTATAAAACTTGCTAGAGATGCTTTTTTAGAATTTTTTATGCTCGTTCATACATTTGATTGTAAAAATAATAATAATAATTCAAATGCCAAAATAGTAGATTAAAAAGTTTGGACACCATTTATGCATTTATCCAAGTATAATCTCATTTTGTCTATTCGACTCTTTTTAAAAAGAAGATTTTGAAATTATTATATTGTGCCCTTTTTAGCTAGATACATAATCTTACTTTTAAATTTTACATGATTAATCTTCAATATTCCTCAACTTTTATTATTCTTTACTACAATTTTAGAATTTTAGTTTAGACTTATTTCACCTCTAAATTTATATGTTAAATTGTTCAATTTTATTTAATCCATGCATTAACGCAATGGACATTCACTTCATTTCAAACATTATTAAGCGCATAAAATGTTAAAAACTAAAAATTAAAATAAAAAAAAGTTGAAAAAACTTATTTTAATCATAATATGTTGTCAAATTAAATTTTGTTTCAATAACATATAATAAGTATTTTAATATTTATATCATCATTCATGAATAAACTTTGTTGATTTTTTGGGAGTTAAATAAATTTAAGTAAAAAATTTAAAAATTAAATAGAAAATAATGAAAATTGAAAGAGATCTCAAATTTAATCATACAAAGTTTAGAACTGAAATTAATGCATTTGGTGAGTCTACCTCTTCTACTTTTTAGCAGATATTATACAGTAGTTAAAATGTCAAACCAATAAAAAATCAGTATTCAATTAAAGTGATAAAAATTAAAACTTAATACCATATTAAACCTTATATGGTTTTATATTATTGGTTTAACCTTTCAATTCATCAAAAACCAGAATCATTTTAAAATTTCTCTTTATTTTTGGAGACCTACTTCCCATAAAAATTGTCCGTGTCTTTTTTAACTCCTAGTTCTCCAGTTCTTCTGATATATATATAGTAGTCTTGTAGTTGCACAAATGAATTTAAAAATGGTTATCACAGGCATATATATGTGTATAAAATAATAATTTTAGGAAGACTCAATGCAAGGACCTTCAGCGTGCTTTACTTTCTTTAACATCACCATGGATCTTCGTATTTTCTGCTTGCTGCTGTTTTTGGCTAATGGCAAATCTTGGCGCCCCAGTGCTTATCCTTCTTAACGTCACCATTTTTCTTCCAAGGTTCTGCTATGCTCGGCAACAAGTAAGAGTATTCTTTAAGCTATTAGCATTTACTGGAGGTGCTTTTTCTTTTCCTTGTTTTCTATATATATATATATATATATATACACACACAATACAACTTAATTTAATTTTTCAAAGTATAGAAGAAGATATGGAGAGTTTTTTGAACGAGAATTTTGAAGTGAAATCCAAGCATTCATCTAACAAGACATTACAAAAGTGGAGGAAACTATGTGGATTCGTCAAAAATTAAAAGAGAAGGTTTTGTTTCACTGCTAACCTCTCCAAGCGTTATGAGGCTGAAGAAGAAAGAAGATCCAATGGAGTAATTATACGTCACACTTTCAGTTTATCCGATTTCTTTAGCTTAAGCTTTACTTTTCTTTTCTTTCAGCAATATTAATAAATATATGTAGACACAAAATTCAAGTAAAAAAAATCAAACAAGAAAATTGAGAATCAAATTAGAAACTTTGTGGATCTTGAAAAGTGGAGTACAATCTCTATATAATTCTTGTTACAAAGAATTAAAATCCTCTCATTCAGATCTCGCAATGCTTTGAAATAACTTGAATCAAGGGCTTGTTGTAGCGTGATCTTGAATCAAATATGAACTTGGAGAAGAACACCTTTGATGATCTTATGGAACTTGAAGAACACCTTTGATATCTTGGAGAGCTTTGAGTTTTGAATTTGATAGAGCTTCAAAGCTTGATTTATGGAGTCTTGAGACTTGAATATGGCATAGCTTTAAGGCTTGAATTCTTGAGTCTTGATATCCTGAGAGCTTGGGAGTGACCTCTATTTATTTGTAGAGGTAGTGCAAGTGTTATGGAATTTCATAACTCTAGTGGTGGGATTGATTTTAACCACCTGTGATGCAATTTGATTGGCTCATTTGCATCATTATTTAAATAAATGATTTTTATAATTATCATTTATTTATTATTATCTTAATGTCATTTTTTGAAATAATTTGATTTTCCATTAAAATAATTTAATTAAGATAATAAACCAAAATATTTGATTGGTCTAAAATTTTCATAATTTTATTAGACTAAAAATATTTAATTAGTCCAATTACATTATTTAATAGACCAAAAATATCTTATTGGTCTAAAAATAATTTATGAAAATTTACACATCTACAAATGCCCCCTCGAGACTTGTTCACAAAATTTATTGAAATGGACATATCTTGAAAAATTTAAAGAACATTGTAGCATTTTAACTTTATGCCTTAGAAAATATTTAGCCCTTGAAAATAAATTCATTGGCATTTGAAAAAAAAAAATTAATCCAAATAATATTAGGATTTGATTTTCTTATCCTAATATAATTTGAACTTGAATTTTTTTAATCCAAATTTAATTAGGATTAAGAAATTGTAAGCCCAAAATATCTTGGACTTGAAGAAATTTTAATCATAATAGGATTTATTTTTTTAATCCCAATATGACTTGAATTTGAATATTTAATTCAAGTTTAATTAGGACTGAGAATTTTTAATCCTAATATAATTTGAACTTAAATATTTAATCCAAATTTAATTTGGATTAAATAATTGTAATCCCAAAATAAATTGGACTGAAAAAAAAATTTAATCATGCTAGGATTTAATATATTTTTTTAATCCCAATATGATTTGAATTTAAATATTTAATTCAAGTTTCATTAGGAATAGAGAATTTTTAATCCTAATATAATTTGAACTTGAACAAAATTTAATCATAATAGGACTTTAAAAACTTTAATCCTATTATAACTTGAATTTAGAAAATTTAATCTCTATATAAGACACTTGAAATTCAGCGCAAGCAAAAACATAATTTTAAGACCTTCCTCTTCTATTTCTGATAGGTTCGGTGTGCCTTGCTTTCAAATTTTTCTTTCAATGCATGGCCATAACCTTGCAAAGTTTACTTTAAAATCACCTTGGAACGATTATCAACTCGGCCATTCGTATGAATCAAAGATCCCCAAGCTTGCATGACGTTTTGGTTTCCTCGAAGACCATTCCCTTTTTTTTTTTTGGATAAAGGAGCCCATTCACTGTGAAGTAAAAGGACTTACACCAAGCATTCATTTTTGTTTTATTCACGTGCCTCTCCTTCCAATGGAGCCTTTTCTTTCTTTTTACGTTTCCACGAAGCATTGATGCATACTTTTCCATTTGAGCAAACTTAGTTATTTCTTTAGCCTATATCAATTTTACATGCACACGTTTTGCACTACAATTAATTTGAATTTTTTTTGAATTCTTTTTTTTTTCAATGTATGTTGTTTCTTCATCTCCTGCATAATTAATTCTCGAGTACTCATATGCAGTTGTGCTTCCTTTTATGTTGGAGCCAATTTGCTTTTTTTTTTTTTTTAATTCTTCTTCTCTTTTCAATTTCATTAACTGATTTCTTTTTTTTTCAGATTTTTTATCTTGAATTTATTGATCAAATTTAGTCAACACTTTTTCATCTTTGAGCCATCAATTTGAATACTTTGCCGTCAACTTGAATAGTTGTTAAAAATCTCTATATTTTTAACTATAGACTATTCAACTCTGTCATCAACTCAAAGCTCTTTGTGCCATCAACTTGAAGACTTTACCATCAACTTGAATAGTCATTAAAAATCTCTATATTTTTAACTATAGACTATTCAACATTGCCATCAAGTCGAAGCTTTTTATCATCATCAACTTAAAGATTTTGCCTTCAACTTGAATAGTCATTAAAAATCTTTATATTTTTAATTATAGATTATTCAACATTGCCATCAAGTCGAAGACTTTTCATCATCATCAACTTGAAGATTTTGCCTTCAACTTGAATAGTCGTTAAAAATCTTTATATTTTTAACTATACACTATTCAACTTTTCCATCAAGTCGAAGACTTTGCCGCTAATGGTTCATTTTGAAGATTGCAAAGACATTGATGATCATCAAAGCATAAGGATTATTGAAGATTTGAAAGATGGTACCCGTTCAACTAGTGTTTTACATGTTCAAACGGCTGCTATCGGTTCTTTTGCTTCACTATGGCCTTTTCTTGATGATATTCCATTCCTTTCAAATTGGTCCTTGAAGGTTTCTCGTGACTTCATCAATCCATCTACTAAGGAACTCATCAATTCTCAATGTTTACTATTGCAGTCTCCCTTCCTTTCATCACAAAGGTGTACCAAAACTTTGCCTTTACTTGGGCAACGCATTAAAAACAAAGAGTTCTTATGGCCTTGAACCTTTGCAATTAATGGCGAATTCACTTTTTCAAAGTGCTATTGGGAGTGGCTAGAAGATGTTCTTGAGACCAACAAATCAACACTCATGAAAGCCCGAATCTATTATGTTGTTTTCATATCTCTCTTCATTTATGACAAATCAACTAATGTCATACGGTATTTTTATGAACATTGGAGTCCTTCCATAAATACTCTTTATCTTCATAGCAGAGAAGAATCAATTTCTTTATGGGACTTAAAATTGCTTGGAGGTCTTCCAACTGTTGGTTTATTCTATAATAAAGTAATTCCTTATGCTAGAGAGCTTTTAGGTCATGACAAGAATGGTGTTTTTCTTCCTCGCAGCTGTAGATACTTATTCCATATCTATCATAAACTTTCACACAAAGTTGAAAACCATTATGCATTGACCATTGATGATTGGATCAACTTTTGGTTTCAAGGCCCAGCAAGATATTTAGAACCTCCTGAAAAAATCATAACCATTTGAAAAGAACTTCTGCACCAAAGAAGACCTTTTGCCCCTCTAGAGTCATTGACAAATCATTGCCACATGACAAGAATTGGCAAAGAGCTTTTGATTTACTTGGAGTGAAGGATCATGGTTTTCAAGAAAAGATTTACTTAGTAGCATTCCTTTCATGTTGGCTTTGCAAATTTGTTCTTCCTCATCAATCTTCAAATCTTATTCGCTTCAGCACCTTTAAAGTTGCAAGCATGATGGCTACAAGAGATTTTTTTGCTTATCAGTTCATGTTTTGGCGAGCATTTACCATGGACTATATCAAATATCCACTTCAACTAACTTGAAGGATGATAAGATTTGCTTTCCAGTGCACTATGTGTATTATTGGTTGGTTGATAAGTATGACACACATTTTTCTCTAAAAGATAGAAGAAAAGAGAAAAGCATGTCTTCATATGGTGGATTGAGGATGGCTTGATTCTATAAGAATCTTGAAGTGTGCAAGCTTTTTAAAGAACAAGAATTTCACATAAAGTATCAAATTTTTCCATAACGAGAAAAATTAATAGTTGATGATAATTCTCTTTGTGAAAATTCTTACATTTGGGCAGAGTATTTGATTAATCTTCAATTAGGATACTTAGCTTCTCATTTTGAAGATGTCTTCCACATCTAACCATATAGTCCTCACAGATTCAGCAGGCAATTTAGATTTTGTCAAGACGTTCCTAGATCATTTGAGGATACAATTGACACACCATCTTTAAAGAAAGTCCTTTAATTTTGGAATTCTCTTACAAAAGTTAGGAGTTAATCTAAAGTCCTAGTGCCACACAAAATTCCAAGGGATTTCTTTCATGCCACTAAAAAGTACTTTGACTGGTGGTCTAAAGAATGGTCTTAAGCTTTTCATTATACCAAAAGCAGTCCTTTTGATCCACCACTTGATTTATTTAAATCAAGCAGAATTCCAAAGCAAGTTCCTTATATTCAACCAAAAAAACTAACAGTTAAGGTTAAGAAATAACCATCTCCTAGCATGTTAAAGAATAAAAGAAAACTCTTAAACTAAGAAGGAAGTGGTGAATCAAATCCCAAGAATGCATCTATTTCTTCAGCAGAAAATCGCCTTAGAGAAGACAATATTCATTACATCCTTGATGAAGAAGTAAGCAATCTTGAAAGTAGTTTTAATCATGGTTTGAAAAGAGCTAAAACTCAAGAAAAGGAACCTATTCATTTAGCTGACTTAATTCACCTTGATGATCTTCCCAACTCTTCTTTCTTTCAAGGCATTCCTTTTAATGTGAGCTTTCTTTAAAATATTATATTTATTATTATTTTTATCTCCATTTTAATATATTTTATTTTAGGTTAATGGAGATGAAAACAACATTCTTAAACAAAGTACATTTTCTATAAACTGTTCTCCTACATTTGATAAGATTGTTGATAGAATAGAGGATGCAAATCAATTACCAACAGAAACAAACTATGCTTCAGAGGAAAATTTGCCAACATCAAAAGTATGAAATTATCAGAAGCTAATGGTGCTGCTCCTTCCACACTTTCTCGATTTCATGGTGCAGATTTTCTTTTCAAACATTATTGTGAGTTTGCTGCTTATGCATGGAGAGATTTGCAAAGCAAAATTGTTGATGCAACTTTCTCATATGTTTCTTCTTTTGCTGATAAAATATTCAAAGTCTTTGATGAGATACAATCTGTTGAGAAAGTTAATATCTCTTATCCAAAGCGATGATTTGAACAATACCTTGAGAAGATCATAAAATTTAAGGAACTGAACTCCAAATTATCTTCGAAGCCACTAAAGGTCCAACATCTTACTACACTTGGAATACTCAAAGAGAAGTGTGATGAAATGAAAATTTTGGAGAATGCAGCTTTAAGCAAACATCAATCCATTGAACATGAATTAATCCAAGTCAATGAAAAGCTCCAAAAATTGATTTCCAAAAAGAAGGAACTCGAAGTATCCCTGCAGAATGCTGAAAGAGAACTACTTGATAGACAAGGAGATATTTCTAAAATGAATGATAAAATATCTAAAATGGCGGATGCCCCCGTTCATGATCCAGCAAAGGAACTCTCTTTACAAGAACTTCAAGATTTGCTTGAAAGGGAATGTGATGATTTGAAAGACTTTGAGTGGAGGCCTTAGATTTTTTTTAGACCTTTTTTTTTATTTTGATGAAATTGTCCCTTCAAAGTTATTTTGTTTCATACTTATTCATATCAACTATATGATAGCATTTCTTCACATAATTTTTTTATGAAAAGTATGTTTTTTTTTTGTTATAACTGAACTTAGCAAAATACTAAGTTGCCTACTTACCTTCTTAAGAAGGATCAAGTCATAACGTAGTTCAAAAAAAAAATTTTTTGGTGTGATTGAACTTAACAAAAATACTAAGCTACCTACGTACCTTTTTAAGAAGGATCAAGTCATAACATAGTTCAAATTTTTTTTTTATATGCGTTCATAGTTTTAGTTCATACGGGTCAGGATCTACATTGAGCCTTAAGTGTAGTATCTTTTCAAAAATTTGCCATTGATAGGCCCAACATGCACTCTATCTTTATCTACTATCTTGAATTCTCCATTGGAGTAGACTTCTTACACAACATATGGTCCATCCCAATTTAAGAGAAATTTATTTCCCATATGGCAAGAACAATGATTGGCCTTCTTATTGCAAAAACAAGATCTCCAACTTGAAATGATCGTGGCCTTACTTTCTTATTGAATGCTATTAAAATTCTAGCCTGATAACATTCTAAACACTATTGAGGTTCAAGTCTTTTTTCATCCAATGCTTCTAATTGTTGAAGGTGCAGGTTGACATTCTCTTCATTTGAAAGTCCTTGAATTTCAATTCTTAAAAAGGGAACTTGTTGTTCTAATGGAAGAACAACTTCCACACTATAAACAAGTGAATATGGAGTAGCCTGTGTTGGTGTTTGATAAGCCTATAGTGTTTTTCCCATCTTTTCATGCCAATCCCTTTTTGAGCGACTTACAATCTTTTTAAAAAGATTGCACAAGGTTTTATTGAATGCTTCAGCCAACCCATTTGTAGGTCCATTATTTATTGAAGAATAATGTTGCTTGAAGCCAAACTATTCATATAACATGTTCATTGCCTTGTTATAGAACTCCTTGCCATTATCAGTTATGATATAACAAGCAACACCATAACGATAAATAATGTTTGCTCGAATGAAGTTCACAATAGTTTCCTTCTTGACTTATTTGCATATTATAGCTTCAGCCTATTTAGAGAAGTAATCTGTTGCAGCCAGAATATAGAGATGACCACATGAGCTCTTTGGCAAAGGCCCTACAACATCAAGTCCCCAAGCATCGAAAGGCCAAGATATAACCATAGGATGAAGTGGTTCTAGTGGCTGGCGTATTACATCTGCATAAAACTGGCACTCTTGACATCTTCTTGCATAGTCCATACAATCTTTAACCATTTTGGGCCAGATTGATGAGCTCCATATATTCCAAAATGTGCCACCTGTAATGCCTTAGCAGCTTCTTCTTCTCCTAAACAACGTCTACAAAGGGTTCCCTTATAGTATATAAATCTAAGAGCCCGATGTTTAACTTTAGTTTTATGGTGCACATCGTTTGGCAAGTTTCCATATTCTAGATAATGAATGAGTGGTTGACGCCAATCATCCTTATCAATTTCATAAACAAAAATAACATTTACTTCATCTTCATCTTCAATTTCAATTGATGATGAAATAACCATTCTTTGGCAAATTGGAACTTGGATCACCTCGTCTGATACAGCTAGTGTTGATGCCAAATTAGCCAAAGCATCTACTTGTCGGTTATCTTTCCGTGAGATATGCTCAATTGAGAAGGTACTAAACTGAGTTAGTAACTTTAAGGCATATTTGAAATAAGCTGTTAACTCAATTTTCTTTACTTCACAGAGTATGAGAAGTTGATTAATGATCAACTTTGAATCTCCAAAAACTTTAAGATTTGAAATTTGCATATTTATTGCCATTTCTAATCCTAGAATCAAGGATTGATATTCTGCCACATTATTTGAGCAAAGTTCTTTTAAATTGACTGCAAAGGGCAAGAGATCTCCTTCTAGGCTAATGAAAATTACCCCATCACCTGCACCGCTACATCTAGATGCTCCATAAAAAAACATTCTCCAAGGACTTAAAAGCTCTATAAAGAAAAAATCTTCATCCGGAAAGTCTTCAGAAAACTCCCAATCTTCAGGAATCAGATGATCAGCAAGAAAATATGCAAGAGCTTGGCCTTTAACTGCCTTTTGAGGAATGTAAACAATTTAAAATTCTTATAGCAAAAGTTCCCATTTAGCTAACCTTCTTGACAAAACTGGCTTTGACATGATATATTTAATAGGATTTGCTTGAGAAATTAGATGAACGGAATGAGCTTGCAAATAATGACTTAGCTTCTTTATGGCAAACATTAAAGTTAAACACAATTTTTTCAATTGGTGTATATTTCAACTTAACACCATTCAACATTCTACTAAGACAGTAGAGTGCATTCTCTTTTCCTTCATTATTCTTTTGAGCTAGCAAAAATCCTAATGAGTGCTCTTATGCAGATATATAAAGGATAAGAGGACGTTCTAAAATTGGAGCTTTTAAAATAGGTGGACTCGAGAGATATGTTTTAATGCTTTTAAAAGCATTACTACATGCCTCATCCCATTCAAAAGGAACATTCTTTTTCATCAATTGACTGAAGGGCTGACGTCTTCCTGGTAAGTTCAAAATAAATCTTCTAATATATGCCAACTTTCCTTGCAAACTTTTGAGTTCATGGATATTTCTTGGTTCTGGCATCTTAAGAATGGCATCAATCTTTGTTTGGTCAATGCCTCAATGACATACTATAAACCCCAAGAATTTACCTAAAGAGAATCCAAAAGCACATTTAAGTGGATTCATTTTCAGTTGATCTTTTCGAAGACGCTCAAATACCTCTCGAAGGTCTTGTAGATGATTATTGATCTTTTTCGACTTTATAACCAAATCATTCATATAACATTCAACATTTTTATAGAGCATATCATTAAAGATCTTTTGCATTGCTCGTTGATATGTTGCCCCTGCATTTTTAAGACCGAAAGGCATGACTTTATAGCAATAAATCCCTTTTGGTGTTCGAAAAGCAGTTGCCTTTGCATCTTCTACATCCATTAGAATTTGATTGTATCTAGATGACCCATCAAGAAAGGATAATCTTTCATAGCTAGTAATAGCATCAATCATGATCTCAGTGATAGGTAATGGAAAATCATCTTTAGGACAAGCATTGTTAAGATCTCAAAAGTTAACACAGACTCGAATTTGACCATTTTTCTTTCTTACTGGAACAATGTTTGAAATCCATTTTGGATACTTGACTTCTTCAATTAAACCAGTGTCAATCAGTTTATTAACCTTAGCTTCAATTTGAGGAATCAACTTAGGTTAAAAGCGTCTTTGAGGTTGCTTGACTGGATTTGCCCCCTTTTTAATTGCCAAACAATGAACTGCCACCTTTGGATCTAACCCAGGCATCTCTTTATATGACCATGCAAAGAAATCCTTGTATTCGATCATGAGTTGCTTGTAACCATCCTCTTCTTCTTGAGACAAAGTCATACTCAGAAAGATTGGTCGAGGATGTTCAGTAGTCCCCAAGTTAATCTCCTTTAGTTCATCCACTGCAGCCTCATTTCCTTCTTCAAAGTTTATTGGAGCTTCTTTCGCATCTTCTTCAATAGTTGGGTCTTCTTTATCATCATCACTTATAATGATATGATATGATGGCATTACATCAACTTCTTCATTTTCCTCTTGATGAGGGAATGGGTTAGTGATCACCACTGTTTATTGCTTTGCTTTGAGTACTTCACCAGTTGTAACAACCCATTTACTTTGACGGATCATACGTGATGGCACTTTACTTTCAATCTCCTTGTGTATCACTGGCAAAGGAAATTTCTTTTTGGACCTCTTGAACTTTTCACTCTTTAAGACTTCAAGTCTATCTTTGGTAGAAACCTGCTTAAGTTTTAACTATTGCTTGTTTGTGTTCCAATGCGATCAAACACTGAAACATGACTTGTAGGAGTTCCTAACCAATCAAAAATTGAAGACTTGGCTTCAACGGGCTTGTTTCCTTCATCCTCAACTATGATGTAGTTAGAAGCACTTTTATGAATCTTTAAGCGTAAGGGAGTTAGAGGATAGTATCCAAGACCCTTTTTAGAGGCCTGAGGATTTGCTTCCTTTTTCATCCAAACCTTTCGAATTTCATTGGAAAGGCTCTTGTCTTGTTGGGATTTCTGTGGCCCCTTGACTAATAAAGTGCTTTATTGACCAAATCTTGCTTTAGCTAACAACTTGTAAGCATTAGGATCAAAGTCATTTACACTTTTAGTGGGCAATTCTTCATACTCTTCAATTGATCCTTGAGAAGGCTTTACAAACCCTTTCAATGGTTCTTGAATTTCTTTCATTGTTATAAGCATTGTGATGAGAAGGATTAAATCCTTTAGTTCCTTGACAACATTTTCATCTTGGCTCTTGAAGGAACATTTTCTTTCTACCTTCTGTTTTACTCGAATACATCAAAATTTAGAAGCCACTTTTATAGGATTGCTAGATTGTTTCTGAACTTCTTTCTTCTCCTCTCCACTTTCTGTCAAGGACGAATGAGTTTCCTTAGATGGCTCTGTTCCTTTCTCACGAACTTCTTCTTTGAGTTGATTTTCTGAATCAACTTTGACTTGTATCTCATCACATATTGTTGCCTCAAAGTAAAATTTAGCATATGTATAATGTGATTCTGCTTCATTAAATGGATTAGTATCTGCCATAACTCTTCTTACCTCACCATTCTTATAATATTTAAAGCACTGATGGAGTGTAGATGGGACCACCATATTTTCATGAATCCAAGGATGTCCTAGCAATACATTGTGAGTTGTCCTTGCATCAATAACATGAAGTATAGCACTTGTCACGACCCAAACCAGGGAGTCATGACCAGCGCTAGGGAACGGGAATTCATACGAATCCAGAACCCATAGCAAGCCTTAAACATAACTAAAATATTTAACATACATATAAAAATACCACATAATTAAAACTTTTAATAATATAAAGAAAACTCCTTATCATATTATAATAAAATATTTACACAATATTCAAATACAAAATTTTCAGTCTACAAACAACATTACATACTACCACAAGATATATTACTACTGCAACGTCTAATAAAATACAAGAAAATATGACAGTTTAAAATTTACATAAGTCAGCCGGGGAAAAAAGAGTTCGGCGAAGATTACTACTAACAGAAGTCTCACGAGAAGAATCTTAAAAAAATAATTGAGGGGGGTCAGACCTCACTGAGTGAATCATTATTATATATATGCATGTAGCCTTATGCACGTACACACAAGCATTAATAATAATATTCGTATATATATATATATATTTATATAAATATACATACAATCTATACAGATGCTTGAAAATATTTTTCAAGATTTATTTTGCCGGAGGATCGAAGCAGAACCCTAAAAATTTTGCAACCTCGATCTCTGAATCTTACTAGCCAACAAGCTCACTTAAATACCAAAATATTTCTCTTTTCCAAATTGACAGTGGACTGGCCTCGAGACACTAAGTCAACCGAGCTCCCACAGTCTCACTGCCGGCTGACCGACCCAGAGACACTAAGTCAACCGAGCTCCAGCAGTCACGCTATCAACCATAATTCTCAATATAATAATTAAATCATCAATCAATAAATCATTTCCTATCATCTAACGTACTATTGCGCAACAATCCTAGTGTGACCCACTAGGTGGCACGTTCTACGGGTATCCTCCAAAAATATTTTATTTCGAGATAAATAAATATTGCATATTAAATAAAGTATTGAAATTTTATAAAATATGCACGGCATCCAAAATACGCAAATAATTATGGCATTAATTAATATAAAACATGTATATATAATAATGCGATAATAACAATAATTAAAATAAATGCAATATGACATATTGAAATTCGCATTTATTTAAAACATAGATGCCAATACTATATTCTCCATGTCATGCATACATATAATAATAACTCACAGGTATACGCTCCTCTACTCCGATTCGGCTGGCCCGGTCCAGAAGGCCTAGCTCGCGGTGTAGCTAAAAGAAAATAATAATAAATAATTAATTAGAAATAAATTTCTAATTTTATACTTTAGAGATTTCTAAAGAACGACTCGATTTAAGAAATTACTCGACTAAAATTCAAAACTTAAGACCGACCCGGTGTCACGTTTTATAAGAAATCTACTGAAAATTCGGCAAAGTCTCCTTTGTAAAATGGACATCTCTCTACTAAAAGTAGAGCCGATCCTGCACGAAAACACACTTCTAAATATCCACAATTCAACTTCTCGAGTTGGGCCCCCAAATTACAAATTACGCCCAACCGAGAACCAACACAATTAACAATTAATAAAATAATATAATAATTTCTTAAATCACCAAAATATCTCATAAAAATATTA
>CATIWM010376232.1:0-10172 GCA_949671775.1 Mallotus repandus
AAAATAAAAAAATATAAATAAAAAGAAGGGAATAAAAAATGGTTAAAAAATTAATAAAAAAATAAAAGAAAAAGGTAGAGAAATGAAAGAAAAATAACAAAGAAGTTGCATTTTTTAAAATGTAAAAGACATTCTTGTAATTATGATAAAGTAGATTTGTAAAAAATAAAAATTTGAGGTATTTTTGTTGACAACATTTAAAAATGAGGTATTTTTGTAATTGTCTCATCTTACAATGGCATTCTTACACGCAAAAACTGATCCAACGTAAAGCCCCCTTATTCTAGCAAATATTATTTATCTTCAGTCTAAAGGCCTGAACTTCGAACCTCTGTTCGAATCCCGCCCATTAAATTAATAAGATTTTTTTCCTAATAATTTTTTACTACTCTTCATTACACATCTATATATTTATCAAATTGTTATTTATTAAATATAAAATATTCAAAATATATATCACCTTTTTTTCGTCCATTATTCGCAAGAACTTTGACAATTCCAAATTTGAATTGAGTGGACAGTAAAAAGAATAAACTATCCCACCACAAATTTTTTCAATATATAAGACAGCCTTACTTAAAAAAATTTAAATTTTTCTCACCACTAACTAATACATGTTAGTAAATATATATCACTAATTTAACAGTTAATTATAATACCCTTAAGCATGGAAGAAAATTTTTCCTAGTAGCGACATCTTTGGACCACCAAAAAAAAAAATCTTTTTGACATTTATATGTCCTCTATATTTTTACATCAAACTATTTTTTATTAACTGTTATTCAAACAAACTTTTATTAATTAATATTAAAATTAAATTTTTTTTTAATTTTAAAACTTAATTACTACAATTCTTTAAAAAATATCTAATATAATTCAATTTTTAAAAATTAAGATCCAATTGGGATAAAAAAAAATTCAGGTCATATATAAATTTAAAGGTTAAATTGAGGGTCCAATTTGCATGTTATCCCTTTTGGGCTATGACAGGAAAACTCATGAACTAATATAGGTGCATCCGTACCCATGCATGCCATGAAGTATCCCGACTGCTAATTCTAACTCGAGCTATATTTCACGCGTGGAAGAATATTCCAAAACGGAGACCTCTTGCATTCAAAAATTTGCCCATGGACGACAAAGCTAAAGTTGAACTCCATTCTCAAGTAACATAAAAGCAAAGCACAAGACAGGAACATGTACAAGAAAAGAAACATAACAAAACACACGTCGTGAAATTAAGGTCGTTCTTAGGCTCTGGACTTGAATGGGATTGCTCTGATGACTACCTGGAAATACAGTGCAGCAAGTGCAGCGCCAATGAAAGGTCCACTGAAGCAAAGGTTAAAAGAGTCATCATAAACAAAAGCAAAAAATTGATCTATGATCAAGGAGATTGAAGAAACAAACAAATATCATCTCAGCAATTGGTTTTTACATGATCATCCCATGCATGTTCCTTGTTATAGATGATGGCAGCTCCGAGGCTCCGAGCAGGGTTGATGCCAGTTCCTGTGATGGGGATGGTTGCCAAGTGAACCAAATAGACCGCAAACCCAATAGGCAGTGGTGCCAATATCTGTAATTTGTACTCAAACAAAGGAAAAGGTGTCATAATTCCACACTAAAAAAAAAGCCAGATAAAATAATATCAAGAAAGACAGTGCATGCACCTAAGAAATCTACATTGACGAGTACAGCATCGAGGAAAAGTTGCAACTTTAGTTTGAACATAGGTCATCACTGATTCAACGTTTCTTTATTTTCCGAGTAGCAACTATAAATTCTAAAATCAAGAGCAAACTCAGAGTATTTCACTCAACAACTGTTGGATATGTGACACATACTCTTGATATTTTATATTTAAGCAAATAAAAATACAAGACATATGCTGGGTGCGATGCAATACGCCCTTAGCAAGCAAAAGACTGTAGAGTTTCTCAATACTAGTTGGGCAGAAGTAGCAAAACAGTACTGTTCCAATATACTATCACCAGCTACAAGTTAAATGCTAGGTACATATCTTAATTAAAAAAGAACAAATGTTCAAAATTGTCGTCGTGCATGGGTTATTGTAATTTACTATCATATATATGGGCGACACACCTTATCGTTGTGCTAACGGGAGCAGATTATGTTGACGGCTTGAAATTGTGGAAGCGGGAACTATCACATATATATGTGTCAGAACAAATAACTAAGCTAATTGGGCATTTAGCTAAGCCATATATGATATAACCTCCCTGTATTTAATTAGTTTGCAATCCATCTGTCTGGCTCTCCCATGTTCAAAATGAACCCGTTTCAAGCCCAAGATTTTAGTTTGCTTGAATGCATCCGCCGGGGGTGGGGGTGGGGGCGCGGGCGCAAGATCTTTGAAAGTTGAAACACGAGTGAGAAAAACACTTAATGGGACATGCGAGTCTCTAGCACTTCTCTTGGCATCAGTAGCAGAAAAAACAGTGTAGACAAGTACAAAGGTGCCAATAATCTCAGCACCGAGTCCATCACCCTTGCTATATCCAGGGTTCACCACATTCGCTCCACCGCAACCCTCTCATACGGTGTTGGCTGGAACCCTTTCACCACCGCTGCTCCACAGACAGCCCCAAGGCACTGCATCAAAATGTAGAATATAGCTCTGTTCAAGGACAGCTTTCTTGCCAATAAAAGACCAAACGTCACTGCTGGGTTTATGTGCCCACCTGCATGCCCAAAAAAACCATCATCGGCAGCACTAAATAAGACAATACCGAGAATCCAAGAAAAGGGCAAAAAAAGTTATATAATCTGACCTGAGATACCAGCGGTGCAGTAAACAAGAGTAAAGATCATGCCACCAAAAGCCCAAGCAATGCCTTGCAAACCAATAGAAGCACACTTGTTGGGTGATCTGTTGAAGCCCTTAACTGCTAAGACAGTGCTGTAGAGGAACAATAATGTGGCTATGAACGCTGCAAGCCCAGCCCTCCAAAAGCACCAGGACTTGAGTTCACCAGGCTCAAAGAGCGGTGCTGATGGAGGATCCTTATAATTCTTGTCTGTCGGAGCTGATGTACCTATAGACTGCTTTACTGGGAACTTGTCTGCTTCTAACGTCACATCCTCCTCTTTCCTCTCCATTTTATCTCTTTAGACTATACTTTCTCAAGAAATCTCTATCTTTGTTTCTGATGGTGAGGGGAGGATTAGAGTTCTGAGTGTAAAATTTCTAACTTAGAGTAGTGCGTGTCACTTATTCGAAGGATGTGTCGCCATGACCGATGACTCATGAGTCTTGGCATGAAAAGGGGTTAAATATTTTGGTTGTGATTCAACTTCACACTAATTTTAGTTTAGATACTAAATTAATTAAATTGTAATTTTAGTATCATCTATATATTCTTTATTTGATGATATTTTGTTGATATAATAGTTGAATTTTCAATATTTAATGTATATTTATCACACATACATATGAGATATCAATTAAAATTGAAATAACCTATTATTAAGCCCCTAAATTATAGCACTTTATTTTAATAAGCCCTTGACAATTTATTGCATTTAAAAAATCCCTCAATCTTTTATTTTAATTTAGATGGAGGACAAATTTAACACCTCTGTTAAATATTCAAACACTGTCAAGTTAGTGTACACGTGGAGTGGTGGCATGGATGTGGATTCCACGCCCGAAACCGATCATGATTCTGCCAGAAACCAAACACCATCTAGCCATGCAAAATCCTTTGTCACCTACAACAATGGATAGGGAGCAACTAAGGGATCAAGGGCAGCCTATAGGATCTCCAACTTCTGCTGCTTTTGTTACTGCTGTGAGCAAGTAGTGTAGCCACAACAGTAGCTACAACAGAGCAGCCCTATGGCAGGGCCGAGACATGCGCCTACTAATTCTGTTGTGATTGCGATCTTGCTTTAAAATCAAGATCCTTTTTAGCATTTTCCTGTTCCTTTTTTGAGAACTGCAGATGTGAATGTAACAATGCATCACTTATTATTCATTTGGCAAGAACCAAAACCACCATTTTTACATACCTCTAAATGAAAGTATTTCTTCACAGTTTGCGGCTCCTTAACTTTTCCTGCAACCCCAACAGATTCAATCCCCACGTTCTTCCTATGCGAGTTCAGACGGCTAGTTGTACCCTGCCAAAAAAAATTAGAAATGCTTTTATAATCTTGGTCAACTTGACTTTAACCAAATCTTTAGCTAGTTTTTGCTATTAAGTTCATGCAAACTGATTATGGATTTACACAGACATTTTCCTTGTTAGCAGTATATTCTTGATGCTTTATTATTATTATTATTATTATTATTATTTTGTGGAATGCTCTGGAATTATATATCAGAACTGAGAAAGGGAACAAGACTATAGATACAAAAGACTAGAGTATAAATCTAGGAAGCATAGATATTTTAAAAAAAAAAGTCGAGTGTTTGTATGATACTTTTGCCAACACGAGCATATGCTCGATACTTGCATGCCTAACAAAAGAAATTTTGACAAAAAAAGGTTTTTTACATTGGTCAAACAATTTAGGAGCATGATTTTTCTTGACAATTTGGAGGCTAGGTACTGGTTTCCATTTAAGGACTAGGTACTGGTTTCCATTTAAGGACTAGGTACTGGTTAATTTTTTTGCTCCAATTAACTCTAGATCCTTAACCGTGGACGACAAAAATCTCTGACTTGATGGCGCAAGAGCATAACATCTTCAAACATAATAGATGGTAATCATTCATTGCTGCTTGTGCTCAAAACAAGTTTCATTTTAACAAAAGGAGACATCGAATACTTCGCTCGATAAGTTAAAATTTACATTAGTTAACAGTGACTATTAGGGTACTTGTCCCCTTTAGCTTGTAAGATAATACAAAATATAAGCATGACCTACAGAAACATGAAAAGCATCTTCAAAAGGGTCGATGCCTTAGGACGAAGCTTTCTTAATAACCATTTCTTTTATAGTTTGACATCCAGCGCCATAAATGTTTTAGTTTTAATTTCGTCCTCCAAGAAATCACATGCATCTAATATAAGGTCCTCATCCATGTCTGTTAAAGCTTGAACTGCTTTGACAACATTCTCTATCGAAACAGAATTTGAATTCTCATCCTTCCTTTTATCTGATAAAGATGATACTGCAATTGCCATCTCTCGAAGAGCATTAGCCATCCCCTCCTCTTTGCCCTGTGCCTTATTAGATTGAACAGAATTTGACGAATTTTCTAATAGGCATTTCTTATTCTTATTAAGCACAACAACATTTGAACCTGTGTCTACAGAATCCAACATTAGTTTCATTGATTCGTAATGAGATGATGATGATGATAATAATAATAATAATGTATGAAAAGAAAGTTTAGCTACCATATGCATTACATTAAACAAGAATTATATGAAGAACGCATTTGAAAATGCATAACTTTCTTGAGACAAATCAAGAGGCTGTGCTTTGAAGAAGCTATGAACATGAAAAATGAGAAAATAGGGGAAGAGAGGACCTGAGATTCCTGGATGGTGAGACGGCGAAGCTGCTACTGTTGCCATTTATTGACGGCAGAGCTGCTACTGCTGCCATTTACCGACGACGAAGAGGGAACGAGAAGTTAGTATACATCGGGTAAAAATTGAGAATTATCTTTTTTACCCCTCCTTTTTAGCCTTCTCTCTCCTAATCAGTATACTTTTTTTGTCCCCATCACCACTGTGCTTTGTCCACGTGTACACTAATTTGATGGTAATTTTATATATTTAATAGAGGTGTTAAATTTGTCCTTAATCTAAACTAAAATAAAAGATTGAAGGCCTTTTAAAACACAATAAATTGTCAATGACTTATTAAAATAAAGTGTTATAATTCAGGGGCTTAATAATGGATTATTCCATTAAAATTAATAGCTAAAAGGAAATTCAAATTTTAGTACCCAAAATAAAATAAATGTAAAATTAGGTGACTATTATTATATTTAACTCATTAATTAATCATATTAAAAAATTAATTTGACCTATATTTAAAAAATTATATCTGATTCAAAATAAAATAAATAACTGGGCAAAGGTGCATTTACACCCCTAATGTTTTGGCCGAGAAGCACATGAGTCCTTTTTATTTTTTTGGACCATTTAAACACATATTTAAGTTTTTCAACCTTTCAAATAAATGGTGTTAACACTATTTATGTAATGCTTATGTGGCAATAAATAACCTCTCAGAATCATTCCATGCCCACCTGAAAGCTTGACAACACAACACTTTTTTTGCCAGTTTTTCTTCCCCCCCCCCCCCCCCCTCTATCTCTCTCTCTCTCTCTCTCTCTCGTTCTATTGATCTTTAAAAATTTCAGATTATGAAAAGTTACTTGACCCATTTTTTCTCCACTATATCATAAGCCTAGAGATCATTCAATTGGCCAGCGACACCACACCCACCGTAGTCCATTTGCATTCAAGGTTTCATTGTTCAATATATTCCTCCTCATCCAATGCGCAGATGGCATTTCTGCAAGGGATGCTAAGAAACTAAGAAAGTCTTATATGCCTCGGCGGTGATAGTTTTGAAGAAAGGCTCATGAAAATACGACTCAAACTTCATCATTACATTTCTCAAGCTATCTGGCATAAACCTGCATCTTACAGTTAAGAGGCCACCGCAACTAATTTCCTTGAAGCAGTGTACCTTTGTAAAATTTGTTATCAATACTTACATAGCTTTTGAAAGAGCTTTTCAACAAACATTTATATCTGAATTCTGGAGATGATGATGTTGTGTGCGTGGTCAAGCAATAGAGCTCACTATACACTACAAGAAAAACATTCATTAGTGATGAAAAATTAATGAGGGTAAGAAAAACCTCTCACTAAATGTGTAATTTTATAGTTATTTGTAAGGGTAAAATATCCCCTAATTAAAACCTTGGCTATTAGAGACAAAATTTTAATTTTATACCAATTAAATTGTCATACCGTCATTATTGGAGTGAAAATTTTAAGTGCCCAACTCTTCCCACTAAAAAATTCTATCATTCCTCATAAAAAAATAAAAATAAAAACGTAATGACCATTATTTTAACCTAATCCATCTTTTTTTCTCTCTACATTGTAAACCTTTTTCTATAATTAATTACCCTATTCTCTACTAGAACCCTTTCCTCTTTCTCTCTTTTCTAATTTCCTAATCAATTTACCTAATGGATTAGCAAAGAGTTCTTAGTCTTATCTTGATAGGTTTTCTCAACAATAAATCGAGTCTTTTTTATGATTGTTGTGGTTGTAATTACATAACTCAAGCTGAAGAACTAGGTAAGATCGTTCCTCATTTACTTAAATTCAAAAATTTCCCTTTTCTTTTAACAATTTGTTATCTTACTTAGAAAACGGAGGCACAATCGAGATTGATATCCATTAGAATTGGTACTTCTATTAGCTGGGATGTTATTGTACTTTTATCAACTAGGTTTCTTTGGAAGTTATTCTCAATCAGAGTTCTTCTCAATCATTGTTCTTCATCTTGACATTATTCTTAATCAAAGTTGTTCTCCTCAAGCACCAAAACTTTGGAGGTTATTCTTATCACTGCTCTTCATCTTTGGAGGTTATTCCTAATCAGAGTTTTTGAAATCGAGGATTTTTCCTAATCAAGATACATCATCATCATCATCGTACAACTACAAATTGGTGCGTTGGTTGAATTGGGAGGAATGGGAATGGGTTGGAGACTCTTTGTTCTCTGATTCTGCACACAATGTAGCCTCTACCATCAATAGAGTAAAGCCAAATCGCATTCTATATTAACATAAATAGCTGAATAATAATAATAGTTATTATTATTTTTTTTATATGTAGTAGTGATTAAATCAATTTTTGATTGCTAGGTACTTTTTTTTAGATATCGATATGGCGACGCAAAGTATGCTTACCTATTGTGATTGATGTAACAACTTCAATTATTGAAATTATGCAGAAAGAGCCTTTTTATAGGTGATCATTTCTATTATGAATTAATTTCTATTTGGTTTTTTTCCTTAAAAGAATTCATCACAAATAATTTATCATTGTTACCTCATTGTAGAAAGGACCTACTAAGCAATGCATTACACTGAGAGCAAATGTTGACTTTATTGTATTGCATGGCCATCTTGAGGTGTGATTTCATTGCTTCCCTATGTTTTTATTCTTTCTTCTTTTTTGGGTATATTATGATAATCATATATATGTCTGTTTGTGTGTGTACAACATGGATCTTTAGTAAATGGGAATTGTAGCATTAGGTGCTTGCTAGCCCTCAAAATGCTACTTTTGAGTTGTTAGTTACCTACATGGATTTATAAGAATTTATTGATTTCGTACATGTTTATAATCGTAGAAGTTTAGAATGTGAACTTCTATGATATTACTCTTGTTCATTATCAGAATGTTGGTCATGGTTATTCGTAAGGTTGATCTGATTACTTCGCCCAATTTTGTGCAAATATATGCGCAGATGATGTAAGACTCTTAGGCTTATGTTGACTTTAATATTTTTGAAGGCTTGTTAATTGTGCCGTCAAAAAGACACAAAAAAATGAAGTTTCAATTATAGAGGCAGCTGTTACAATTGGCATTCCACATACACTGATTGACATTCACCATGGTAAGCTTTTATCTAGTCCATTGCAGACATTATTTAACTAATTTAGCCATGGAAAAATAGAATTTGTTTAATACTACTAATTTTTTTTTGGTAATTTGTCCATTTTACTCTCTTTTAAGAACATAAGTAACAAATTGATGTTCATATAAGAAAAAAAATTCTTGCAATTTGAGTTCCTAAGTGTTAATATGTTGGTGCTCTGCCTTCTTCTACTTAATTATTTGTTTTCCACTTGCTGAACTTAGCATTGTGATTAATATAAGTTGTGTAAAGAAGTCATACAACTAGTAGTTGTCCTAGTGCAAGTGCATGCATTTACTCAACATCTAAAATAGGACTCACCTAAGTTATTGTAGAAGTAGCAGAAGCATCATTAATATTAATGTCTGCTACTATTTTTGATTCGCACTGTTGAACTTGAAGATAATTGCTATTTTCTAATTCTCCTTAATTAGAGACCTAAATGCTCTTTTCACTACTGTTAACCATGAGGTACCACTCTTCTTTCCCATAGAGAAGTACATGAAAAACACATTACAGTAGAACTAGCTAAGTGTATAAAGGATATAGAACCAAATATACAGAAGTACATGAAAAAACACATTATCAATGCTGTCACTTTCATATGATATAAAAAATATATAGAGAAATATATACCAGTACTAAATTGGTAATTGATAGGTCATCTTTTGTATTTAACTTGCTAGTTCTTTTCTCTCTTGGCCATTTGACCATTTGACCATTTTTTTTAAAGATTTTTTTGAAAAGAAAGAATCTTTAAAGGGTTTTTTTTTCCTTGAAGAAGAAAATTCTTGTGTAATAGGATTATTTGTGCTAATTGTGCCATCAAGTTTAGTTTCTGTTTGTAGAGTCTGAAGTTGCCAAAATTTTTATATTTTGAAAGTAATTAAATTGGGCATGATTTTTCAAGAATTCAATTATGCACATGATTTTGCAAGAATTTAATTGTGCCAAACAAGGCCTTGAAAGTATTGGACTTTAACTGATTTTAGTAAAAAATAGAACATAATTCAAAAAACTAAGGGTAATGGTCTTTTATGGTTAGGAAAAAAATGTGAAAAATGTAAGAATCAGTTAAACAAATGATCAATATAATTATTTACTTTTAATAATTATTTGATTAATTGTGACACCTGTTAAGGATGCCAAGCATACATTGTATGCATGTGACTAATACATAACATAATTATTTATGTCAAATTTTTAACTTAAAATTTTACATGTGTAACACACTAACAAACACATAGCTTCAAGCAGTTCACATCTTTCTTTATATTATACATATACAATGCGCTAGCCTTAATACAAGATATGAAATTTTACTAAGTATATGACGCTCAAGAAAAACTGAGGACGACCTCTTGCTGACCCACCTGACACAATTCTAGTGCAATTGATGCAATTGTTCCTTCAAGACAGACTACAGTTCTTCTAGTAATGAAAAATAATGCAGAGGAGTGAGCCTGCAACTCAGTAAATAATAACATAATATTTTATGAAAAATAACACTCTCAAGT
>CATIWM010376262.1:0-10362 GCA_949671775.1 Mallotus repandus
TTCCAGATGATCATATATGGGGAAAATTGCCTCCACACTGCTTTCTGTCTGTCGTATTACTCTGTCAACAATGTGACGCACTGATATCTCCTCTCCATTTTCCATTGATTTCCTCACTTTTTCAGGATACATCACTATTCAGGTTTAAAATAATAATAATAAGCTTTTGATGGGATTTAAAAAAAAAAAAAAAAACTAACCGACACAATCCATACATAAACATATTCATCACTTGACAACTGCAACAAAAAAATAATTCTTCTCTATTTTAAAATTATTTTAGTTTTTATATGTAAAAATATATAATAATTATTGGTTCAATTGCTGAGGAGTTTTAAAAGGTTTATATATATATATATATATATATATTATTTTCTAAATTTTAAAAAATATTATTCTAACTTTTTTTGAAATTTTTTAAAACTGAAAATTAATTTAAACATCAGAATAATTTTAGATCGACCAGTATTAAAATCAATTTACTCGTAATAAAAGTACTTTTTATTTATAAATAATTACTTTTAAAAAGAAAAAGTGATTTGTAGGTCGGAAAAGATGTAAACAAGTTAATTAAAAAGATATATGTAAAATATATATCAATAATAGCACAATCATTCAGAACTCCTGCATAAATGGCAGCTACTTTTTTTTCTTTTTTTTTTTGAAAAAGTATACTTTAATGTCATCTCTGGCTTTTTTTTTTTTTTTTTTTTTATTTTGGGATAAATTAAGAAGGTTTCTTTTAGCACATGTAACACATTTTTTTGTGCAGTTTATGGATCTTCTTGATGGATTGGGAATATTTCGTCATTCGAAAAAAGCTCAAATATTAAAATATTTGAGAAAAAAAATTAAAATCATTAAATAATAAAAAAATTTTAAATTTAATTCATAAATTTTTGCATTAAAAAATAAATATGAATCGAATGTCCAATACGAAGCAGATCTCAAGACAAGATTTAAAATAGAAGATAAAAATTAATAAATTTAATAAACTTTATTCACATAGTAGATGTCAGAAGATAGAAGAGGAGATTGGAATAGAAGTCTCATCTATAATTATAGGGCATTTAGACTTGAAGTATATATTTTAGTACAAGTTTAAAATAAAAACTGTAATTAACAAATGATTTAGTAACTTTTCTATTAATTGAATGCTTAATGTTTATGATTTTTCCAATAATGCAAAATTTTACTGCCAAAATTTGCCATACTTGAACAAAAGAAATTATTTTGACATCATTATTCTTACTATATGCAATAAAAATTATATTTATATAATTATTTACTCAGGTGTATTTTATATATATATATATATATCATTTTAAAATATATATTATTATTATTTTAAAAATTTGTATCATTTAATATTTTTGATATGTATTATACAATTTTATATCATTTAATTATATAAAGGTTATCAAACTTTATATTAAATTTCACTTCACTTTCATAATTTCAATTTATATCTTTTACGTGAGTGAGAAAATTCGACCTATAAAATTCATGTCAGTTTTTTTATTTTAATGCAATTAAAATAATGTGCTTTCTAGATGATCTCTCAATAAAGTTATCTAAAATAATTCT
This sequence comes from Mallotus repandus, assembly GCA_949671775.1. Taxonomy (NCBI): domain Eukaryota; kingdom Viridiplantae; phylum Streptophyta; class Magnoliopsida; order Malpighiales; family Euphorbiaceae; genus Mallotus; species Mallotus repandus. Next base: position 1,588 of record CATIWM010376262.1, read on the forward strand.
AACTAATTTAGATGACATGACACACTAAAATTGACACGTCATAATTTAATTCAATAAATATTATCATAGCACACCACCATATGACCTTCTTCATAACACTTTTGACCATAATTTTATAAAATTGAGGGTAAAAATCTAAAAAAAGAAAATTTAAATTATAGTCAATAACTTTATGAAGAAAGTGACATAACAATAACATAATAATTTTTTTATTGAATTGAGCTGTGATATGGTAACTTTAGTATGACACATTATTTATATTAGTTATAATTATTTTGAATAACTTTTCTGTATAATTAAAATTTATATTTTATAATTAAATGAATACAAATTAAAGTGATTGAATCAAAATAAAATTTAGTGTAAATTTACATAGTTAATGTTGTGATACTAAATCTCTTTAAAATTCTGTCTTCACACTAAGCTAAAATTCAATTCGTATTTTATATTATATGCTTCAATATTTTGGGCATATCTCATTTTATCATACTTGAATTAAGGTAATTCAAAATGTTATAAAAAGTCAAGATGGAACTATGACTTTCGTTTAAAAGCTAATTTTGATTTGGAACAAAATAGGCAGCACTGTGAATCTGGGCAAACTGAATGTGAATCAGTAATTAACTATATATATCTCTCGTTATATATTCAAATTGAGTGATCCAAATTATTGCTTAAAACTAACATCTAAAAACTTGAATTATTAGAGTAAAAAGTGTATTTAAAAATTAAAAAATTTAAGTATGATATTAAAATTAAACAGTCGTGGACGATTGAATTTTATAAATAAATGTTTGATAATGTGTTTTTATAAAATTTAGTATTTGTGGTGAATAAATATATGACTTATCAAATTATCTCCAAATAATAAATTATCGTATTTTTTATTTATAATCCTTATTGTTTGTTTGTTAGTGATTTAAAAGCCTTACATTTTCATATAGTTTTTATTATTTGAACTAACTAAATAAATGTCTCATTTTAGAATTTGATTTAAGCTTTCTTTATATATTGATTACATTTTCATTTTCACACTTTTAAATTTTTATTATTTTTATTGTACTTTTAAATTTTTATTTTGAACATATTTTATCTTTAAATTTATAATTTTAATTTTATCTAACTCATGCATGGAATAACATAGTGGGCAAACAAATATAAAATTTCAAATACTATTAAACATATGAAATGCTAAAAATGAATTTTAAAATAATAAAAAATAATGTAAAAAACTAAAATAAAAAATTCTTTTTCAATAACAATATTTTATTATGTTAAATTTTGTTTTGGTACATATAATTTTTTTCTATTCATACTAACATTCGTCTATAAAATATGCTAATTTCGTATATTTTAATTAATGGTTAATAGATTTAAGATAAAAGTTTGAAAATTAAATATGACAATTTTGTTTATTTTAGGTGTTAATAAATTTAAAATAAGAGTTAAAAATTAAATAGTCCACTATAAATTTTTAATGAAGAAAAATTAATGAGGGTATAAAAAAATCCATCATTAAAAGTATAGTTTTAATAGTTTTAATGAGAGTATAAAAAAATGTCTAGTTAAATGGTTAACTAATTTTATGTTCCTAACTATTGATATGTAATTTGGTCATTATTGTGTAAAATTTTCTATGCCAACTTCTCCCACCAAAAAGAAAGATATTTTTTAATTAAAAAAAAATCTAATGAACGCTTGTCTCACTTACTCAAACCCCTATTTCTCACTCTTCTTTTCCAAATCCTTTCTACTCTTTCACTTAACCACTACTCAATTCCCCACTTTTCTTGATTCAATTATCCAATCACCCACTTACTTAGATAAAAAAAATTATCCAATTTCTCTAATTAATTTTCTTAATTGATTTTCCTATTGGGTTAGCAATATCACTCAATCCATTTTTCCCATCTCATAGTAGCTTCTTCCTCAACAATTTGTAGATTGTTGCAATTCTTCTCTAAAACAATCAAGGTTAGTCGTTCTTATTTGCTAATTACACATGTTAGAACTTTCTTTATGTTAAAGAAATAAAAAATTAAAAAGATGTTACCACTTTGTTCGTCGCCGTTCATGCTGAAAATGTTCCTCTCGTTAAGAAATTGCTAGTAATGTGACGTCATTTGCTCTTTTCTTTTTTATTTTTCTTCTGGCTTTGTTTATATCTATACTATTTCATTAACACACTTGCCTTTTTTAGCAATTTTTGATCGTTTTAGTTGTTGTTAGTTTCAAATATGCTTTTTTGTTTTTGAAATTTTAGATTCGTCAAACTCCATTATGTTATGCTCTTGTTTGTTCCGTTTGGTTTCCTTAAAGAAAAAAAAGGATGAGCAAAAAGATAGCTGACTACTTTGGATTTTTTAACTCCTGTCTATTATGAAGCTAGAGATTAGAAATTTTCATTGCACTTTTGTGTGTGTGTATATATATATGTTTAATTCGGTGTGGTTTAAGGAAGTGGATTTGGTCTCTATTCATGATCTTTCTTTTTCCTTTTTACTATTTTTTGTAACTAATATCCTGTATCCTAACAAGACTTAAATTGATCCTAGTAAGAGGAGATATTAGACCTCTGAAGACATATAAAGTCCTAATGAGGTATGGTTATCAGTCCACGAAGGAGTTTAATACGTATCCTAATCCATATAAGTTTGTGCAATATTCATCTCTATATATACCTCACCTATCATTCATTATAATTCATTGAACACAATCTACACACACTCTTATGCATATCGGAAGCTCAATTAACTTAATCATCAGAGTGATTGTGGGGACTTTTCCACCCACTCATCCTCTCTCTTGCAGGATATCTCAGAAGCTCGGAGGGTAACCTCAAGCACCAAGTTATCAAGTGGCGCCATCTGTGGGAATTTATTGATCACAATTATCAAGGCATGGTAGTTGAAAGGACTTCCTTGATAGACATGACTCTTTAGCCATCATAAATTCAAATTTTAAAAAAAGGTCATCCAAGAGCCATCTGGAAATGAAACGTCATCTAAAAAGTTAGTGCTTTAATGATAGAAGGTTTGTTGCTTGTATACTCAGTTCCAAATGTGCCAAAAAACTCGTGATGTTTAACCTTTGAAAACAGAGGTATGATTGTTTTATTTACAATTATTAATTAAGTATAACACCTATCCGAGCGAGAGGTGATTGACCGATGCTTGATAGTAAAATCTCGAGCATCTCCTATCTGAGCGAGATGTGCTCGAACGATGCTCGATAGTAGAATCTCGAGCATCTCCTATCCGAGTGAGATGTGCTCAACCAATGCTCGACAGTAGAATCCCGAGCAACTCCTATTCGAGCGAGATGTGCTCGAACGATGCCAACAGAAGAATCCTGAGCATCTCCTATCTGAGCGAGATGTGCTTGACTGATGCTTAATAGTAGAATCCCGAGCATCTCCTATCCAAGCGAGATGTGCTCGAATGATGCTCAACAGTAGAATCCCAAGCATCTTCTATCCGAGCAAGATGTGCTCGAATAATGCTCGACAATAAAATCTCAAGCATCTCTTATCCAAGCGAGATATGCTTGAACGATGCTCGACAGTAGAATCCCAAGCATCTCCTATCTGAGCGAGATGTGCTCGAATGATGCTCAATAGTAGAATCCCGAGCATCTCCTATTTGAGTGAGATATGCTCGAACGATGCTCAATATTAGAATCCCGAGCATCTCCTATCCGACCTAAATGTGCTTGAACGATGCCTGATAGTTGAATCCTGAATATCTTTTCTATGAACTTAATATGCTTGATGATACTCGACCTAAACTCTCGAGTCGAAACTCGTAATGTTAGGCATGGATAATCATACTTGGTAAACTTAACATCAAACATAAATATCTGATAAAATTTGGGGGGGGGGGGGGGGACCTCTTAATATCCCGTATCTTAACAGGACTTAGATTGATCCTAGTAAAAGGAGATATTAGACCCTTAAAGACATATAAAGTCCTAAGGAGGTATGGTTATCAGTCCACAAAGGAGTTTAAGTCCTTCAAACATATGTATCCTAATCCATATAGGTTTGTACAATATTCATCTCTATATATACCTCACCTATCATTCATTATAATTCATTTAATACAATCTACACACATTCGTGTGCTTATTAGAAGCTCAACTAACTTAAGCATCAGAGTGATTGTAGGGACTTCCCCACCCACTCATCCTCTATCTTGCAGGATATCCCAGAAGCTCGAAGGGCACCCTCAAGCACAAAATTATTAGTACCTTTGGCTTCTAAAGAGTTTTAAAGTTGCAAAGAGATTTTCTTCAAAGTTAAAACTGCATACACATTTAATATTTATAAGCTTTTAAAAGATTTCATTATGTTGATGTCATAATTATTGGTGTGAGTTTTATTTACTTCAGTTGGAATTTGAAAACTCTCATATTTTTCCTTGTTATTCCCAAGGACTTAAAGAAAGGAATCAAATTCCGATTGCATCTTTAAATGTTATTTTTGCTTTAATAATTGGGAAATTACATTAATTAGTGATTTCGATTCAATTTGTTTGATTCAGGTTCTATTTTAAATTTATATTAGACTTTTATCAACAAAATTATAAAGTTTAATATTTACTTGTCACTCCCCATAAGCCTCAATGTAGTAAATATGTGTTGGAGCAATGTCGTGTTAAAAAGAAGAGTGTAAGCAGCAATTTATGGTCGACATGTTTGGTCCTGTTTTGATTTTGGATCAATTTTCTCTTCTCTTTTAACTTTTTATAGCAAGATGGCTATTTAAGTTTGATTAATTTTCACATCTTTTTGATATTTTTTTTGTTGCATGTTAATGTTGTTTATATTATCCCTTTTCAAATCAATCTGCATAATTTACAGCAGTGCATATAAAAGATATAATGATTATCAATTTTAAATGACTTTGGAAGCATTGTTATTTCTTTGTAATGCATAGTTTTATCATGTCTTCCTGATATGTTTGTAAGGTTTTACTAACTGTAACTAGTAGTTATTGTCCTTGAAGATATTAATCACATGTTTAGCACTTTTTGTCTTTTTCATAGTCTGTTCTTTGATTGACTGGGCTTTTTTTTTATTACAATAGCAAAATCCAAAGTTGCATTGGTCATATTTTTCACAGTATTCCTAGTAACATTGGAGTGCGGAGTTCTCAAGGAAATTTAACCCCAGACCGGCATGTATAATTACTAGTGTGCTTTGCATATGTCATTTATTATTTGCACCCTTTTGAGCACTAGATAATGTATATTAAAGTTTTTGATTGAAAATAAGTGTCATGTGTTAGTTTTTCCTGATAACAAGATCTTATAAACATAAACCCTAAGGATCTTTAAAACTAAATATTTTTATGATACAATAAAATAAATAGAATAGAAAACTTACTTGGATTCGCAAGAGAATTAACACTTGAAGCCACTGATGAGAAATTAATTTCTCTCTCTTGTCCCTTAATTTCTTAATCATAGCCTATAGATGGAGTTAAGGTTGTGTTTTTTTCTTAGTTGGGGAGAGAGAGGACCAATTTCATTATATATTTATAGACATCCTTATTTAATCTTGTACACCTATCACGTAACCCTAATATCAACGTACAAGATTAATTCACACAATCCCAATCTAATTAGGACTATGATTTTACTTTAATTAATTTTAATTGGACCACATTAATGGGTTTATTTTCTAACATTCTCCCACTTGGTCTGATTAAAATTAATATAACTCTTATTGTGCTCATAATAATTAATCTCTTACGATTTCATCATAATAATATAATATGAAAATTGTTCGGTGTTAGTTATGGCGGTTATGTCCTATTTCATCGAACACTCCCTTTCATATACTACAACACTTATAATTTGTCATATCATATCCATAATTGAAAATATTCGAAAACATAATTTCATAATGGTCCACGATAATGTCAAATAATGACTTTCCTGTTTATCTTTAAATCAATCATGTGTATATAAATAAAAGAAATAGGAAATCCATAATGCATATTAGAAACACATAATAGAGCTCAGAGTGTCATTACATAATCAATCATCCTGATCATCATTATAACCAAGGCTCATCCTTAGAGCATGTTCCTTAAGTAATTTTGGTTGTAGGCCTTTTGTTAAAGGATCCGCAATCATAAGTTCAATACTAATGTGTTGAATAGACACTCTTTGTTTCTGAATCTTCACTTTAACAACAAAATACTTTAATTCCATATGTTTGGCACCCTTCGAGTATTTATCGTTTTTAGAGAAAAACACTACTGCGGAATTATCACAATAAATTTTCAGTGGCTTGGTCATGGTGTCGACAACCCCAAGTCCTGAAATAAAGTTCCGCATCCATAATGCATGAATTGTGGCTTCAAAACATGCTACAAAATCTGCCTCCATAGTGGATGAAGCAATGATAGTTTATTTTGCACTTTTCCATGATACTGTTGCCTCTACTAATAGAAACACATAGCCAAATATGGACTTTCTACTATCAAGGCATCCAGCAAAATCTAAATTTGAATCTCCAATCACCTCCAGTTTATTGGATCTCTTATATATAAGCATGCAATTCTTTATTCTTTAAAGATACCTCAATATGAACATTTATTCATGCTAAACTTTTCAAGAACTTTTTCAATATAAGCTTTCCTAACATTCCAAGTGATCTATCATAAAAAATTTCTATTCCAATCACATAGGATGTCTCTCCCATATCTTTCATTTCAAAGTTCTTGGCAAGAAATTCTTTAGTCTCATGCATTATGCCTAAATCATTTGTAGCAAGTAAGATATCATCAACGTATAAAATTAAAAATATAAACTTACTCCCACTGACCTTTTGGTATATACATCAATCAACAGTATTTTTCTTTAAAACAAAAATATGTAATAATGGTATTAAACTTAATATACCATTATCGGGAAGCTTGTTTAAGTCCATCTATTGATTTCTTGAGTTTACACACCATTTGACTTTCATCTTCCATGGAAAAACCTTCAGGTTGATCCATGTAAACCTCCTCCTCTAAATAGCCATTCAGAAAAGTTGTTTTCACATCCATTTTATGTAGCTCTAAGTCATAATGAGCAACTAGTGCCATAATTATTCTTAATGAATCTTTCTTTGAGACTGGAGAAATGGTCTCTTTATAATTAATGCCACCTTTTTTAGTATAACCCTTAGCAATAAATCTGGCTTTATATCTTTCAATATTGCCTTTTAAGTCATGTTTTGTCTTAAAGACCCATTTACACCTGACTCTTTTATAATTTTCTGGCAATTTAACAAGATCCCAGACATTATTTTGCTTCATTGATTTCAACTCATCTTTCATGACATCACTCCATTTTTTAGATTCAACACTACTTATGGCTTATGAATATGAGACCGAATCCTCATTAATTCCAATATCAAAATCCGACTCTTGTAAATATACCACATAATCATTCGGAATAGCTGATATCTTTTCTCTTTAAGATCTTCTTACTACTATTTTTTGTGGTTCATTTGCATTAGTCATATGTGAGTTAGGTGCTTGATGGGATGGTTCTTCATTCAAATGTTGTTCACTGTTACCATTATATCCATCAACACTTGGAACAACATTCGGCAAAGTAATGGATGAAGGAACATTTGTGTGTCAAGGAACATTTACATTAATTTCCTTTATCTCCATATATTGATGACATCACTCCTACTAACATCACCATTCTCAATAAATTTAGCATTTCCGACTTCAACAATTCCCGGACTATGTTTTGGATAATAAAATATGTACCCTTTAGATTTCTCTTGGTAACCAATAAAGTAACCATTAACAGTTCAAGAATCTAACTTTCTTTCATGTGGATTGTAAATTCTTACTTTCACTGGGCAACCCCAAACATCCAGGTGTCGTAAACTAGGTTTCCTTCCTATCCACAATTCAAAAGGGATCTTTTGAACTGCCTTACTAGGAACCCTATTTAACAAATATACTATAGTTTTAAGTGCATACATCCACAGTGATTGGAGTTACTCATCATACTCCTGACCATATCCATCAAGGTCCGATCACGCCTTTCTGCTATACCATTTTGTTGAGGTGTACCTAGCATAGTATACTGTGCACATATGCCATGACTTTCAAAGAGTTTTGCAAATAGACTAGGACACTGTCTAGACTCATCATATTTTCCATAATATTCACCACCTCTATCAGATCTTACAATTTTCACCTTTTTTATCTAATTGTCTCTCAACCTCTTTTATGTATGCCTCAAGAGCATTGATTGATTTAAATATTTCATGAAGCAAATAGATATAACCATAACGTGAAAAATCATCAATAAAGGTGATAAAATATCTTTCTTTATTAATAGTTGGAGTGTTAAAAGGTCCACAAATATTGGTGTGTATAATTTTAAGAAGTTGGGTGCTTCTTATGGCTCCTTTCTTGGAAAGTTTGGTTTGCTTACCCTTAATGTAATCCACACAAATCCCGAGATCAGTAAAATCTAGATTTGTAAGAATTTCATTATTTACTAATCTCTGTAACCTTTCTTTGGATATATGATCCAAACGTTTATGCCATAAGTAAACAAAATTTTCATCTATCATGCTACGTTTAAGTCCAATATTGTTATTCATAGTAAGCAAGGATTCAGCAAAAATATTATCAAGTTTTAGTTTGTATAAACCATCAATAAGAAAACCAGAACTAATAAATCCAGAATTCTTAAACAAACTAAAACTATTAGATCCAAATTTGCCATTAAAACCACAAACATCTAGTCT
>CATIWM010376397.1:0-26060 GCA_949671775.1 Mallotus repandus
TAAAACCTACATAATAATCCATAAAGATAAAGAGGTGAATACAATAACCTAATAACAAAATAAACATACTAAACTTAAGAAAACTAAATATAATTAGGACTAAACTACTACTAAATACTAAACATATTTGCATTATATCACTAAACAACAACAAGAGCTAAACCATAGCAAGAGCTAAACAGCAATAAGAGCTAAACCACAGTAAGAGTTAGACTACAGTAAGAGCTAAACTACAGCAAGAGCTTAACCATAATAAGGGATGAACTGTAGCAAGAGCTAAACTACAGCAAGAGCTCAACCATAATAAGAGATGAACTGTAGCAAGAGCTAAATAAACAGTAAGAGCTAAAACACAGCAAAAGCTAAACAACAGTAAGGGCTAAACCATAACAAGAGCTAGACTATAGTAAGAGCTAAACTACAACAAGAGCTAAACTACAGCAAGAGCTAACAAATAGCAAGAGCTAACAAATACCAACAGCTAAAATACAACAAAAGCTAAACAACTACAACAAATTAGATAGCTAGAGCTACACAAATAGTAAGTGGTAAAATCAGATAACTAGAGCTATGCAGATAGTAAGTACTAAAATCAAATAGCAAGTGTTGAAATCAGACAGCCAGAGCTACACAGATAGTAAAATTAGATAGTCAAAGCTACACATACAGTAAGAGCTAATATCAGATAGTTAGAGCTACATAGATAATAAAAGCTACAACTAGAGCAACACATACAGCAAGTGCTAAGGCAGATAGCTAGAGCTATAACAAGTGCAAAGCAACCAAACAGCTAAGGCTAAGTAAGCAAAGCTACAACATGAGCTATCACAGCAATAACTAAGTAAGCAAACTAACCAGACGATGATAAATAGTCCAAGCATGGGTCTTCAGGATATAGACAACGGGAACCGGATCTCCTCAAGAAAGTCGAGGTGGATGAGAAGAGGCTCCACCACTAGTTCCAGTAGCCTTTGTAGCTCCAACAGTAGAAGTCCCTACACCAGTCTGTCCAAGAACCACCTCATCCTCTAAAACAAACTTGTCAAAAGAAAAACAAGCAGTATTCATACTGTAAAAGTCACCAAGATCATCAGGAATAGGAGGGAAGTCCATAATTCCTACACTGCGTGAAGCAACAGAACAACAATAAAATAAAACAGAAGAAAAATGCTCCAAAAACTCAAACAAGGCTTATAGAAGGTCGAAAAATAGGTAAAAATCACTCCAAACTCGAAACAAGTTCAATTTAAAGATGTTAGACATGCCTCTGAGCGCGCCTAGCCCATGATCACGTGCCCAGCGCATGATCATGCACCCTAGGCACGTGATCACGTGCTCTTTTGGCCCTCACGCACTCTAAAACTTACACATGTGCACACCGAGACACCCGCACACACACTCCTAGGGTCCTGAACTTGCATTTTACTAAAAGACGCACAAAAAACAAGCACAAATCGTGCAAACATGAGCATCGTATGTTTTAGGACACTGCATTTGACATCACTGTCTCAGAAAATCATATCATTATTTATCAAAAAAGAAAGATAACGCACCAATGACACAACCATGTCACATATGTAATTATCACAATGTCACATCATGAAATCACACTCAAAACATGACAAATGATGACATCATCACTGTATTATTACTGCATCATCACTGCTCAGTAGCATCTTTCACTGCTTAGAAGCATTTTCATCTGCTTAGTAGCATTTCATCTGCTTGGTAGCATTTCATCTACTTGGTAGCATTTCATCTGCTTAGTAGCATTTTATCTGCTTAGAAGCATTTTATCTGCTTAGAAGCATTTCATCTGCTTAGAAGCATTTCATCTGCTTAGAAGCATTTCATATACTTAGTAGCATCTTACCTGTTTAGTAGCATTTCATCTGCTTAGTAGCATTTTATTTGCTTAGTAGCATTTCATCTGCTTAGTAGCATCTTACTTGCTTAGAAGCATTTTATCTGCATATGCTTAATAGCATTTCATTTACTTAGAAGCATTTCATCTGCTTAGAAGCATTTTATATGCTTAGTAGCATTTCATCTGCTTAGAAGCATTCTATCTGCATAGTAGCATTCTATCTGCTCAGAAGCATTTCACCTGCTTAGTAGCATTCTCATTTGCTTAACACCTTAGAAGGTTATAGTAGCATCTTCATTTGCTTGACCACTCAGTAGAATTATAATAGCATTTTCATTACTTGACACCTTAGTAGGTTATAGTAGCATCTTCATTTGCCTGACACCTCATTAGGTTATAATAGCACTTTCATTTGCTAGACACCTAAGGAGGTTATGAAAGCATAATCTCACCTCACCTGAGGGGGTTATAAAGCACATAAACAAGCAATGACTCCATCGACCAAATGAAACAACATCAACAACGATGGGTTTGATGTCAAAAGACTAAACGATGCACCATTAAGGTAAGTACCTCTTCCCAAAACTATTTTTGCATCTCTGCATTGATTCATGTGTATTGACATTAGTACTAGAGGACTATGCAACACACATCAAGTAAGGGGCAACTATCATACATCAAATTTTGACTGTCTCCAAAAAGGTCCAGTGATGAAAATATCCCTCTGAATATGACAAGTGTCCGTTCATTTATGCCGCCTCTGAAGCATGCCATGAGTATTAAAAGCCTGAACTGAGCAAAATCGGCTACCAAATAATTAAGTCGTACCCTGATTTTATGAATTTTGAATTATTAGAATGATAAGTAGCTCATTTCAAGCAACCGTCTTTCAAAACTTGTAACTCGTCAGACCGGTGTTCATCTCGTAAGACCGAAGTTCAACTTTGTAAGAATTGAAAGTCAATTTTGATAAAAAAGATGTCAGAAACATGTCTGAAAGCCCTAAAAACTTTTGGAAGTAACCCAGAATAATGTGAGTAATCCTGAAAAGTAGCACGTAAGCAAATTTATAGTGCGTGACCTCACCCGAACACATTTTCTCACGCATTAAAATGGAAGCTGATTTTGAGAAAATGGACATTAGAAACATGTTTGGGAGGTCCAAAAACCCTAAAAAACATCCTCGAAGTAAGGCGATCGGAGCCTGGGGAAAGCCACATGATACGCTCATGAGCGCGTGATCACGCGGCAGAGCACGTGGTCATGCTTCAGAACGCGTGATCATGCGCTCCAAGCTTTTGATCACATGCCCCAGGCCCATGATCAAGAACACCAGATGTGTGATCATGCATAAAAAAGTGTGATCACGCACCCCAGTATGCATGCACAAGCGCAAAAGTGCACACACATGCACCTTGGGACACGTGATTATGTATTTTTTGACACATTTCCCTATAAAGGGGTCTCTACCTCTTATTTCGAGGGGGAAGAGCCGGCAAGAGCCAAAGGGGGCCAAAACCAGATGCACACACTGAAACACTATCAAATTGAAGACTCATGAGTCCCAATTCACAAACTTTTAGCCCACCTTCTACATTTTTCGTAGGATTTTTAGATCGCTTTTGAACCAAACCCAACCACATCTTTGTCAAAGCACACTTCAAAGGTATACGAATTTACATTACACACATCATTTTCAACCTCTCAATGAGGAAAGCTTGAAAATCCTGCGAAGCTAAAGCTTTAAAAACTTAAAAAAAAGCACAGTCGAATCTAAGAACCAAATAATCATTTTTGCGCGTTTACTTTACTGTTTTGCATTTTACTTTATTGCCCTCAGCAATTGAGAAATTATTGTGATTGTGTGATGAGACTGGTAACTTGCATGCCGATTGAATAATCTGTCCCTTGTTTTGCTCATAATAAATTGTCATTTTGATTCAGTATGCATTCAATAAACATGAAAGCTCCTTATCTAAGCTAAAGCTTTGATATTGCAGTCCATTGATGCAATCATCATCATTTATCACTTATCTTACAATTTAGAAATGCTTTATAATAATTCTTGCTAGAGCATGAACTATGTGCATCTGTTTAATCATTGATGATGCATCAATCATCTTCAATATGCTTATATGCTGTCCAAATTGATGAATAGATGGAATTTTCCATAGTTGTGTTAACCTCTATCTTGCAGGTGTTTTCTAGATCAGGGCCAGATTTACATTTTCACAATCTTCTTTTTCTTTTTCGAATGTATTTACTAAGAAAGCCTTGTAAATAATTAAGCTGAATTTCTCATACTTTTCGTTATTATTTTGTGCTTGTGTGCATGTGCATATATCAATTGTCATTACTGAAACTAGGGTATTGCGGTAACCATATATTGAGTATGATAATGAGAAATGGTGAAAAAGTAGATGAGATCTCCCAGGCTCAGAATCTCTGTTGGGGATGATACTTGTCGAGTGACTCAATGCTGTCCCTTTCATCTCTTCCCAGTTTTCTAAAAACCAGGTGGCGACTCCAAACACAAAGTGTCTCACATCCCCCTAAGACCAATCATTTGTCCCTGCCTCGTAAACGGAATGGATGTCCCTCCGACAAAATTGCCATGTCCCTAGGAATAAGAAAAATGTCCTAAACCTCCGGGACCCCAAAATAAACACAAAGGTTGCTCATAATTACCTTAAGATTCGACTTAGGTTCTTATTGATAACTCCAAGTGTGATCCATATAACAACCCCAAGATGGGTTGTAATGAGTTGATGGAGGTGAATATGAATGATATGGACAATATGCCCCATTGTTCTCTCCATACTAATTACAAACCTGAAAATAAGATAAAAATAATTAAATTGCATATATACAAGATCACATGCTTAATATCTCAAAAATTGATTAGAAAATTCATCATTATCCATGACGAATTATATGCTAGTCTAGCAAAAATGAAAAAAATGTGTTAATATTAGTAATGCAATTCCCCAGCAATGGCACCAAAAAACTTGTTAGCACAACTCTGCAAGTGTACAGATCGTGACCAGTAATAAAGTGATAAGTAAATTATCGTTCCCATAAGGAAAGGGTACTAAGTACTAATTGTCAGTTAATTTTCCCTAGCTAGCACAAATCAAATTAAATTAAATTAAATTAATTAAAATAAACTACGTACTCTAATTAATCTAATTAAATCATTAGGGATAAACTAGAGATTAGATATGTTTCATTAGTTAGTACTTGAATTACGGAATTAAATTTAACTATTTCATTGATCACAATCAAGGGTAAACTGCTAAAATTACCTAGAGTCTCTTTCGAGATCATCTAAGCATGCCAAAACTAATTACCACCTATTTTCATGGTCAAGTCAATTAATTAGGGCTCATTAAGTTCCTTAGCAATTTATTGATCTCCGAAGGATTCATCTACTTTCGGGATCGAGGTTCCTAAGTATTATGAGTTATAAGTTAGTAAATTACTCAATTTTCATTGATAGCAATCTACCCATAAACAAGCAAACAATTGGTTCCTCAATTGAACACAAGACATTAAGCACAACTCATAAAATTGATTGAAAATCAAAGAATTAATAAGAAATAAAAATCCCAACAAGTCTAACTAGCTACTCTAAAATAAACTCTAAATAATTTAGATATTCATAAGAAAAGAAGAAGAAGGAAAGATAAACTCGTTGAAAGCACGCTTCAATCTCAATCCTTGTTAAGTTCTTCAATTCCACGCTTTGCCTTCTTGGCGGCGGTGTTCCTTCACATTGCCCTCAATAGCTCGCTTGTATCCCTTTTTATAGGAAAAGTCTGATGGAAAACCTACTTGAGCTTGAATTCCTAAGTTTCTACCAAAAAGGAAGATTTTTTGCTCGTCATGGTTTCAGTCACGGGATGACACAAGTGGTGACACGTCATTAATTTTACGACATGGCTTCCATCATGGCATGACCAAACCCATGTTGACCTTCTTGAGATTCTTCAATTTACATAGAAGAGGTCATGGCTTCCATCATGGTATGACAGAACCCATGACGCACCAATCCTTAATTATTTTGGAGTTCCTTTCTAGACTTACCTACAAAAAGGGAAATACTTGTTAATATTAATTAAAAACTCCTAAATAAACCAAAATTAATGGAAATAAGAATGAAGGTCCAAATTAAACAGATGCATAATTAAACATAAATCCTTCCCAATTATTATTAACTTATTATTCAAAATTCATTGAAATTCAACTCTAAAACAAGTGTAGAATTACTCAATAGGTACTCCTAGCATTATCCAGGTGCTGGGAAAATATGACACATTCTTTGTTGACTACGGATGAAGTGGGTTATTTGTTCATCATTGTGTAGGTAAAAAAAATCAGCACTAGCTTATATGAAATTTGGGCACAAGAAAATGGCCCTGAGGCATGCTAAGGAGATGAAGTTGGGATTAGAAAGTGACACCACTGAAGTGCTAGAATTTGTATTCTATGGATTATGGTGGAATTGAAAACTCTGATATGATGAATACTTGACCAAATCTCCACCTTGGAGAAGCCAATCCAAGGATACAGGTACTCTTAGAATTTAAGAATAAATTTAAGAGTAGAAAAAAATCTTCTAAATGAAGAACTAAAGTTTTTATTTCTCAAATTGAGTTTTGAATGGAAATTGAAATACTTACAAACCTATTTATAGGCATTAACACAACATTAGTGCAAATTAAATAATTCAATTTTTGATCTGGAAGATTAAAACTAGGCTGGCACATAACTGGAAAGAAATGAATTATTTGCACACAACTAAAAAGAAAAGAATTATTGACAGACAAATGTTGATGGATATAGGCTGGCAATCTGCATGCCGATTGAATAATATCTGCTTTATTTTGCGCATAATTAGTCATCATTTTGCATCAATATGCAGTCAATAAGCACGAAAGCTCCTTATCTAAGCTAGAGATTTGATATTGCGGTCCAATGATGCAATCATCATTATCTACTATTTATCTTGTCATTTAGAAATGCTTTATAATAATTCCTGCTAGAGCATAAACTACGTGTATTTGTTCAATCATTTATGATGCATCAATCATTTTTATTGTGCTTACAAGTTGTTCGAGTGGATGAATAGGTAGAATCGCACATAGTTGTGTTAACCTCTGTTTTGCAGGTGTATTCTAGATTAGGTCTATATTCACATTTCTGCACTTTTTCTCTTTCATATGTATTTACTAGGAAAGCCTTGTAAATTGTTACCCTGAATTTCTCGTACTTTCCATTATTATCAGTGTGCTTGTGTGAATGCATTTATATCAACTATCATTACCGAAACTAGGGTGCTACGGTAGCCATATATTGAGTATTAAAATGAGAAATAGTCAAAAAGTAGATGAGATCTCCCAGGCTCAGAATCTCTACTGGGGACGATACTCGTTGAGTGACCTGATGCCGTCCTTTTCATCTTTTCTTGGTTTTCAAAATACTAGGTGGCAACTCCAAATACAAAAGCATCTCTCATCCCTCTGAGACTAACCATTTGTCTTTGTCCTATAAATGGAATGGATGTCCCATTCGGTAAAGTTGCCATGTCCCTCAGAATTTACCCTCGGTAGCCCAAAGTGGAGACTCCACCGGGGACTCTGGTTAGAGAGTTCAATTAAAAAATGACTATTTATCATTACTTAATACTCAATCATGTGGAGCCCTTTGCCATTGCATTTGCACTACACAATCACACATGCACCCTTGGTCCCTATCAGCCGACAATGACGGAAAGTGATCCACTATGGTTCCACACGAGTCATAGGGTGACCGATTCAGATTTGTCACCTTTAGCCCTTACTTGTGGTTTCGCCGGACTCATCTGACCAGAGTCTGTTACCCAAGTCCTTAAGGAGGGCGACCAGAGTTATCAAAAGAATGCTAGACTAACTGACCAGAGACTGTAACCCTAGTTATGGGGGGGGGGGGATTCTCGCTAAAGGAGCCCTTAGCCTTATACCCTTAACTCAGCCCATATACATAAACCAATAGAAATCTCCACTAGGATCCCACCAAGCTTTGCATGCTAGCCCTGATGCTATCCATTTGACCTAACATTCATAAATGCCATGACACTTTTAATTTCCATCACGGATTGATGTCATTACATCCGTTCTTATTAACTGCTCACACTTAGACTGTGTGATCCTTGCTTACCTTGCATAAGCTCGATGTGCAAGGATGACAAGAATCATTCACCTTAGTATGAATAGCCTATGAGAACTGGCTAATAATGACATCTTTTGATGATGAAACCTACGAGCGCTGTCCATTTGTCCTTATAAGATCAAACAGATGGGTCAGGAATTTGATTAGATTGCAGACATTTGTGCTAAAAGAATCAAATTATAAACTCTCAATCAATACTTTCATGCCTTTTGGTAAATGTGTCAAATATCGATGTGGGGACATGAAACCAGACCCGTCTTGTTGACTATAGCCCCTACACATGCGGCCATGTAAGGGCTATAGACACCATTTATGACCCAACGACTGGTCCTTACATTAACTTTATACATTTATTTCGAGTGCATTTGAGCATAATTTCTTAATTTACCTCTTGATTCTCATTAAAACAAACCAAAATAGCCTAGTCTGAGAGCAGAACCATGGTCCCTTGCTGACTATTGGGTCAAAACCCACCTAGGAAAGAGATTTAATAACCTCATGGAGTGATAAGGTTGGAAGCGAGAGCTTGCTTGTGATTGGTTTGTTCCTTGTGCAGGAAAAGCTAACAATCTCTTATATAATCATACATACATGACATACATATAGATAACATATACTAACCATGTCTTTTTGCAGCCATCTGCATCCATCATAATAAGACTATGCATGAGCATGTCATACATACATGCTAATTGTATTCTTTTGCAGGCGCATACCATGCATGCATTATTCATCATTTACTTATTTCATCTCACTAATGTGCAGTAAACGAGATCTCAACATGGATGATTTAGAAGACACTTCACGTCAATAATTCGAGGATAAACTAAAAGAGGGGATTCATGAATTGCTTACTGATGGCACCATAGCATAAATCCTCCAAGCCTAAATCAAAGCCACCAATGTTCAAACCAGAAACTCTCAAGATGGAAATCGTGCTGCTACTCCCATAAATGAAGCATCTGCATCTATCCACCCATGAACAGATAGAGGAAAGGTGTCCTTCATACTCTTGCACGGATTGAAGATGATGATGAGTATTATCGTACCTTTAGAACACCACAGCAACAAGCTGCTAATATTGCTGACCTGGCCAAACCTAAATCAGCAGGAGAGGTCAAACTACTAGCCAATAGGATGGCTCTGATGGAATTTGTCTTCAAGGATAATGGGCCTCATGAGTCCAAAAGCTTCACTGATTTAGCTCTATTCAAAGATGAACCACTTCCTGATGATTTTAAATTTCCAAACTTTGCCAAGTTTGACAGAACTGGGGATCCAAGGGTCCATTTAAGGCAATACGCCACCTTCATGGCTGCTACAAAGCTTATAGAATCACAAATTGTCCGATTCTTTTTCACATCACTAGAAGAGGGACCAAGAGCATGGTTCTTTAACCTCAAGGATGAAATCAAAAGTGACTAGTTGCTATTAGCTCAAAAATTCATCAAGTAGTATGAATATAATACTCAGTTGGATATAACTCGCAGAGATCTGGAAACTACAAAAAAGAAGTCTGGTTAATCTTTCTCTGATTATGTTCCAAGATGGCGAGCTAAAGCTGTCAAAATATAAAACCGTCCTCTGAGGGATGAGTAGATAGAATTGATAATCAAGGGATCACTTCCCCATTTCAGGAAATAGATGATCTTTGCCCACTACCCTGATTTTAGAGCACTTCATCAAACTGGAATCAAAATAAAAGATGAGGAAACCCAACAACCCAGAATCACTTTTCACTGAAACACTCAAACCAACACCCAAAACCAAAACACCTTTATAAGAACTACTGAGACAAACCAAGTTCAATCAAATACTTTCAATCCACCATCTGTCAATGTCATCAACAAAGCACCTAGAAGATTTTCCAACTTCAACCTCCCATTATCCAAGGTCTTCCAAAGACTCCAGCAAAAGAACCTCTTACATCTAAGAGAACCAAAACCGCTACCAAATCCTTTAACTCCTTAGATTGACTAGAACCTATTTTGCCACATGCCACTGATACTTGTAGAACTCTAAAAAAATGCAATCTGAGACCTCATCGACTCAGGAAAGATCGATGATCCTTAAAGACGACCCAATATCAAAACCAACCCCTTTCCAAATTATCGAGCCATGCCTCCACCAACTGTCAACACCATCTCATCCGACATACCTGAAAATTTTACTAAAAAATCAATCCAAGCTATCCAGGAAACTCCTGAAGAACAATAAGCTAGAGCAGAAAAAGAATTTTGATTGATCTCAGAAAAAGGAACTCCTAAGTCCTATTCTTGACTGCTATGACTCTAGTGAAGATGAATGGGACCCTTCCACATTTGAATAAATTTCAATGCCCCGAGCATTCACTCCTTACTTGATGATGCAAAGGAGAGCTAGAGATGTAGCCTTTCCCATGAATAGTGATGTAATTGACTGCCCTTTCCATATGAAGCAGACAAAAGCCTCAAAGCTGAGAAAGACAAACCCGAAGTGTGGGATGTACTGGGCCAACCATCTAGAAAATTCAACTACAAAGTCAAGTACATTGCACCTTTAATAGCTCATGTCCTTCTAGACGATATAGTGCCCTCAGGATGGGGAGAAGAATTTGATAAGGAAGACAGAAGGATCGCAACCGTCTAGTCTCCAAACCTATAAGTCATAGGAATTGACATCTGGTATGACTCTGATGAAGAAGTTAAAAAAGGCACAGATACCCAAGAACTTGATGACTCTGAGATCATTGTCTGGAACAAGGGTAACAATGTAAAAGCAACCAGTTAAGAGACACCACATAGCAAGAAGCAGATAGGTAAAAAGCCTCCACCTTCAGTTAATCATGTAACTCACAGCGGAAGAGTCTACCAACCTCCTGAAAAGGAAAAGGATGTCTCCAAGGCGAAAGACATGTCAAGTTATATGGCTCTGATTAAGGAAGAAGATGATCAAGTTCTTAAATAGATTAAGAAGACTCAGGCACAAGCCAGTATTTGGGATTTGCTCATGGTCTCCAAGAAATATAGAGACGCTCTAGTCAAGGCCTTGATAAAGTAAAGATCACCATCGATGCCTCACCTTCTGAAATGATAGCTTCTCTAATGAAAGCCCCTACTAATGCAATCACCTTCTCAGATGAAGATCTACCCCTTGAAGGAAGGGTCCATAATCATCCTCTATTCATACAAGCAATAGTCAGATCTAAGAAGACCTCATGTGTTATGGTGGATGAAGGATCTGCCATTATTGTTTGCCCTCTGAGGCTATTACACAAATTCAGAATGAATGTTGAAGACCTAGAGGAATCTAGCATGATCATCCGAGCCTTTGATGACTCTAAGAAGCCAGTTGTAGGGACTTTCAAAGCAGTAGTTACTGTGGGGATATTGAATCACTAGCAGAGTTCATTATTCTGGACATTCCTCTAACCTTCACCTTGCTATTGGGGAGGCCTTGGTTCTATCCGCTGGGAGGAATACCTTCTACCATACACCAAAAGATCAAATTCCCACTCAATGACAAAGTTGTCACCATTTTGGTTGAAACCAATAATATCATCACTTGCTTGAACATAGTGCCACTAGGCTTTCAGATCTCTGTAGTCCACGAGGATTGGGTCGACCCAAAGGTTGTTGCAATGATGAAAAAGATGCAATACCTGCTCGGAACTGGATTCGGTGGAAGGTACAATGGGATCACAGAATTCCTTGATTTTTGAGGACAAGGCTTGGGGTATGATCCTGAGAAGGACACTAGAACTGAGAAGTCCACCACTTTTATTCTAGAAGGCTCTACTGAGGTCTATCAGGGATAGACCGAGATGTGGGAAAAGAAGGGGTTAAGAAACTTAGTTTGAGATCTTCAAAGATGTTATTGATTTTGCTAAAGGAAAATGCCCGCCAGAAAATATCATTGACATTGATGTTGATGAACTGATGAAGAATTTGAGACTAGAGTCCAAGACCCTCAACTATGAGGAAGTTGCTGCTATCCTCGAATCAAGCATTGATGACATTCTATTTGAAGATGCTAGAGATGATCTCTATGCTTTTCCTTTTTTTGAAACTGATGATGTACTAAACTCTAAAGTTAATGTAATGAAATCAGATTTTGCTTACTTGTTTAATGTCTTTTTTTATGGTAGTGTACGTTGCATTGATAAAAACAATTGGATATTTGACATTCATTCCATATATACTGAACCATTTAACATTGGCATAGAAAATGAACCACACATTTTGCATATTTTAAAAGATGTTACCCCTGAAGACAGGAGAGAAATTGAAAAATTATTAATAAAATATTCATACGAAGACATGCCCGGCATTGACAGAGACAATGCTCAACACTACATCCCCACCAAAGAAGGGTGTAAACCAGTAAAGCAGAAGCTGAGAAGACTCAGACCAGAATGGGCCCAATTGGTAAAAAAAGACATCAAAAAATAGATTGAGGCTAAATTCCTAAAGGTGGTAGACTACCTAGAGTGGTTAGCAAATGTCGTGCCAGTGCCAAAGAAAGATGGAAGGGTCAAAATCTGTGTTGACTATAGAGATCTAAACAAAGCATGCCCAAAGGATTACTTCCCTTTACCTCACATAGATGTGTTAATAAACAACACTGCCTCCTGTGCAATGTATTCCTTCATGGATTGGTTTTTTGGATATAATCAGATTTTTATGGCCATCATCGACAAAGCAAAGACATCCTTCATTATAGAATGGGGTACTTATTGCTACAGGCTAATGCCCTTCGACCTGAAAAATGCAGGTGCAACCTACCAGAGAATGGCAACGGCCATGTTTTATGACATGATACACAAAGAAGTCGAGGTGGACGTAGATGACATGATGGTTAAATCAGAAACTAGAGAAGGGCACCCAACTGCTCTCAAGAAATTCCTCAAAAGCATTCAAAAGTATAGCCTCAGGCTTAATCCCAAGAAGTACGTATTTGGGGTAACTTCAGGCAAGATGCTGGGGTATATCATTAGCCAGAATGGAATCGAAGTGGATCCAAATAAAGCAAAAGCAATTAGAGAAATGCCAATGCCAAAAATAGAGAAAGAAATCAAAGGGTTTCTAGGGAAATTATAGTTTATAAGTAGGTTTATCGCCAAGTTAACAATAGTTTGCGAGCCTATCTTCAAGCTACTCAAAAAGATTAGCCAGTCATATGGAACGAACAATGTTAGCTAGCATTCAACAAGATCTGAAACTACCTAACCAATCCACTAGTTCTAAAACCACCCAAGTTTGGGTTGCCATTAACCTTGTACCTAGCCATTGAAGGGAATGCAATCGGTGCAATGCTAGCCCAAGAAGGAGAAGGAAAAGCAGAACACACAGTCTACTACTTCAGCAAGAAAATGCTGCCTTATGAGGAAAAGTACAGTCAGGTTGAACAGATATGCCTAGTAATGGTATGGGTAATGAAAAAGCTCAGACATTACTTCATATCGTACAAAATTCAAGTTGTATCCAAAATGGATCCTATAAAGCATCTCTACAAAGCTCCATCCATAGTGGGAAAACTCGCCAAGTGGCTCGTTTTACTTACAAAATTTGATGTGCAGTATTTGACTAAGAAGACGATGAAAGGGTGAGTAGTTGCATAATTCTTAGCCCTAAACCCTATTCCAGATTCAAAAGAAATTCAGCTAAACTTCCTAAATGACCTCAGCACGGCCATCGAGGTGCAGGGATGGTGAATGTACTTTGATGGAGTAGTCAACCAATTCAGAGCAGGAGTAAGGATCATACTCCTAACTCCAGAAGGTGAAGTGGTGCCAATTACTAAGAAGCTAGCATTCAGAGTTATGAATAATGAGGCAGAATACGAGGCATGCACACTTGGCATGGAAGCTCTGATAGCTCTGTGGTGACAGAAGTCAAAATATTTGGCGATTCCATATTAGTAATCAATCAGACTACAAAAGAATGGGAACTGGTAGAAAAATACTTAAAGCCATATCTAAGCCACCTACAATAACTCGTCTTATCTTTCCTAAAATGCAAATTCATCCATCTCCCAAGAAACCACAACCAAATGGCAGACGCACTCGCTTCTCTAGTATCAGTATAGGAATGACCAACAAAAATGCCCATGAAGCCTCTAATCCTACTCAAATCAGAGCAACCTAGCCACAAATGACTCAGAATAGCAGAAGCAAAATCAGACAACAAATCCTGGTTTTATGATATACAACAGTACCTCACAAAGAGAATTTACCATGCGAAGGCAGTAAAAAAAGACAAGACAGTCATCCAACAATTGGCATCAAAATTCACATCACACCAGGGTGTATTCTACAGAATAACCTCAGACTGGGAATAACTCAGATGTCTAGATGAGACAACAGCTGCTAGAGCAATGGAAGAAGTGCATAAGGGTATCTGTGGTCCACACTTGAATGACACCATTCTAGTTAAGAAGCTAATGAGACAAGGGTTCTTTTGGATAACGATGATGGAAGACTACATCAAATTCATAAGAAGATGCCATAAGTGCAAAATTCACAGGGACATCAACCATCTTCCCCCAACAGAGCTACATTTTATCTCTTCTCCGTGGCCCTTCTCAGTATGGGGGTTAGACATAATCGGAGAAATCCACCCGACAACCTCGAGCAGACACAGATTCATCCTAGCTGTAATCGACTACTTCACAAAATAGGTCGAAGCAGAATTCTAAGCAAAACTGGAGGCAAGAAAAGTGGCAAAGTTCATAAAAAAGAACCTATTATGCTGATATAGGATTCCCTATTATATAGTTTCAGATAACAGTGTTCAATTCCAAGGGGAAGTGAAGGAATTACTAAGGAGTTACAAGGTGGAGCATCACAAATCCTCACCTTACCGACCATAAGCAAACAGAGTTGTCGAAGCTACGAATAAAAACATCAAAAAGATCTTGTCAAAGATGACTTAGACCTATCGTAATTAGGAAGATAGACTACTATATGCATTGTGGGGATACAAAACAACAGTCAGAACTTCAATATGAGACACTCCTTTTTCACTAGTATACGAATCTGAAGCAGTACTCCCAGTAGAGATTGAAATCAAATCGCTACAAATAGCAATAGAATTTGAACAACCCGAAGCATAATGGGCTCAGTAAAGGCAAGACAACCTTACTACCCTGGACAGTCAAAGACTCAAAGCACTGTATCATATGTAACTGTATCAAGCTCGAGTGGCTAGAGCCTTCAACAAGAAAGTCAGACACAAGAGTGTGAAAGCAGGAGACTGGGTGCTAAAGCAAGCCAAGCTGAATGTCTCAGACCCTAGAGGTAAGTTCAAGCAAACTGGGAAGGCCTATATCTAGACAAAACTGTTCTATTAAGAGGAGCCATCAAGTTGATGGATTTTGAAGGAAATGAGTTCTCTAAGCCTACCAACACAGACCACTTAAAGAAGTAATATGTTTAGAGCAAATACATAAAAAAATCCCACTGAGTTTGAAACTGAAAAAAGGCAGCTCAAGCAAAAATTAGGATACTTAGTTAGAAAACTTGAAGAGGCTGACTAAGGACAGAGGTACCGTCAATTCAAAATCTACATAAATGCAACTGTGCTTTTCTTAAATATATTCAGTAGATATGTGAATGCTTATCAAATCATGTAAGTACATTTAAGAAAATGCAATACATCATTATCATCTTAATCCATCGAGCAGGCTAAGTACAATTTGCACATTTTCATTACATGCTTTGCAGTTCTTACCTATTTCATCATTTCTTCTTTTTATTGCCAGTCGTTATCATTGAACCTCAAAAAAAAAAAAAGCCCAACTAGGTGTGAAGAGCTCTGAAAAGAGATGCCCTAGGCAAAAGAGGGAAAAAAGAAAAATACCCAGATAGGCACGAAGAGCTTTGAAAAGAGATGCCCTATGCAAAAGAGGGAAAAATAAAATAAAGAGGTAGACGAAGTAGAATAATTAGATAGAATGATCGTAGTTACAAATGTCATAATTGGAAGCACACAAGTCAATCAATCTAGGATATAACAAGAACAACCATCAATATAAAATATAACATATGGGACAGATGCCCAAATACACCCTAAGTCCATAACCTCGGGAAAATAATATAACATTGGACGACCATAGCCAAAAGCCTATACCTAGCCTCCAAATAAATACATCGGCTATGGGTGCAATCAAAAGCAAGAGCTGAATCCACTCAAGCATCCCCATCATCTGAGCCGGCCCCCGCATCCTTTGCACCCATCCGAAAGGCTGCTAGCTGCATGTGAAGCTGATTGATATGCTCATGATAAGACGCTTTCTCCCTCTCCCACTCATGACTAGCATGGTTATACTCATTTTAGACAAACATCATAAATCACATTTCATGCATTCATAAAAACACATGCATAAAACATGTACAAATTAATAAAAGAAGAAAGCAGTACACTTTGTGCGCAAGTAAACTCCATAAAATACTCTGGCGCGCTAATCGTAGTAGTATACCAAGACTGGCAGTAGAAATAGGCACCTGTAAAGAAAAAGAAATCAGATAACGAACAAAGCAAAGAAAGAGGAAAAACCTCACGGAGCTAAGAAACTAACATGAGTGGCATCCGCAGGAACTACACCTAACAATGGTGTACCCACTCTAGGCAAAGGGAAATGAGCTCCCGCTCATGTAATTGTTAGCCCATACAACATCGGAGGTGCTGCACTCACAAAATCACCAAGAACAGCACTGCTAGGTCCCACACCAGTGGCATGTGCTGTCCTATCGGTCCCAGGACCGCTCTCCTCGTCAAAACAAGAGGAATTTGACCTCCTTCGATGACGCCTACAATTCTGCAGATAAGACTCTCATAACTCATGTCATTTACCATTTAATACTAATAAAATTTGCTATATGCTTGCATGAAAATAGGAAAAACACAGCTCAGAAGCATACCAGGTCAAAGGAAGCTACCCTAGAAGCAAAATGACCCTGGGATTACTGTGAAGTCCCAGCTCTAGAGCCTGAAGGCTACAAAGGATCCGCTTGAGGAGGTGGAGGAAGAACAAAATCACTGGCAATGACATTAATCAACTGTGGCAACAAAGACATCATATAAGAGAAATGAGCTCCGTCCAGGAAAT
This sequence comes from Mallotus repandus, assembly GCA_949671775.1. Taxonomy (NCBI): domain Eukaryota; kingdom Viridiplantae; phylum Streptophyta; class Magnoliopsida; order Malpighiales; family Euphorbiaceae; genus Mallotus; species Mallotus repandus. The sequence continues at coordinate 17,165 of CATIWM010376397.1, forward strand.
CCTTAAAAGGATACCCTCTCTTATCTCTGTCGGGCTCCTCTCCAATGAGCTGTCGACCCCAAAATATATCCCTAGGGGGAAAAGCATGAACTCTCCTCATAAATGGTCCATCCCTCCAGTGATAGACCCGCTCACCAAGATACCACACCTTATCAACAAGACTGGGCAACACGACCCTCCTCTGTGTTAGGCGCCAAGCCACCCCCATCTCTATCGACCAGTCCTATCGCTCCATCCACCAGCACAGACGAATCTACCTGAGAAACTCATAAGCAAAAAGAATTGTTAAAGAACAAGCAAAGCAAAGATGAAATGCACCATACCTGACCGTGGGCCAATCTACTCAAGATACCCCTAGCCTTTGCCACACTCTCAATCAAACCAGAAGTCCTCCTGATCCATCGAGGAAGATGGGGAAAGCTGCTCTCAAGCAAATGCTTAATAGTGGGACAAGGAATCAGACCAAACTCATAAGCCTAAACCTGTTAAGAAGAAAAGAGTCAGAACAATCAAAGAAAGAACAATCCGAAAGCAAGAGACCATACTCACATCTAGCACGAACAAGCAGCTATAAATATACGAGCGTCCTCTACAAGCCACATCCAAACCAGAATACATGTGGGCAAAAGTAGCTGTGTCCCAACTATACTTCAGTAGATCCCTTAAGTTCCTCAGGATGGGTAACAACTGCAGAAAGCCAGTACCAGAAGCATTCAGAAAAATAATAACACTCAAAAGGAAGCACCTAGCCAACTACTCAGAACTAACACGACCCTTGTCGTGCTCCAACCTCACATTCTCTACAGGCTGTGTATACCAAATCAAAGTGGAGCAGCCATACTTCAATGAAGTAGTAACACCAAACAGATCCCTTAGCCATCTATTCCTCATGACGGTAAAACTACATGCCTCATTACTAAAAGGGATAGGCTCCTCAGAAAAACTCAGCCCCGTAATGGCTGCAAAGTCAAGTGGAGTGATAGTCATCTCATCGAAAGGAAAATGGAATGTGTGGGTAGTATCCATCCATTGCTAAACAAGAGCACACATCGCAGCCTGACTCAATGCTTAAGAGCCATAAGTAAGGGTAGAAATAATACCATCAAAGCCCTTCTTGGCAACCATCTACTTCACACACAGAGGAAAACCCTGATGATATGAGCTAACCTTATTGAAGCTACCAGGTAGCTGAATGACAGGCCTAGAGGACTATAACTAATAGGTAAAATAGTTTCAACATTTCATCAGATACTAAAGCATCTCTTTTTGCATCTTTACAGGAAAATACAGCTAGAGCTACATACATTGCAGCTAGAGCTACATACACTGTAGCAAGAGCTATAGTCATTATAACATCACAACTAGAGCTACAGTCATTATAGCTAGAGCTACAGACATCATAGCAAGAGCTAAACTACAACAAGAGCTAAACCACAACAAAAGCTAAAATCACAACAAGAGCTAAACCACAGCTAGAGCTACATCACATCATAGCTAGAGCTACAGACATCACAGCTAGAGCTATAGTTATTATAACCAGAGCTACACTAAAACAAGAGCTATATCACAACTAGAGCTACACTATAGCAAGAGCTAAACCACAACTAGAGCTATATCACAGCAAGAGCTACAAACTACAGCCATAGCTAGACTATAGTAAGAGCTAAAGTACTTGTCAGTTAAAGCTACACAGACAATAAATGATGAAATCCAAATAGCAAGAGCTAAAATTAAGAGCAACATGTACATCAAGTGCTAAGACAAATAACTAGAGCTACAACAAGTAAAGCTAACTATAACAAGAGCTAAGTAAGCAAACTAACCGGTCGATGATGAATAGTCCAAGCATGAGTCTCCAAGCTATAGACAACATGAACTAGATCCCCCAGGAAAGTCAAGGTGAATGAAAAGAGGCTCCGCTATTGGTCCCAACAGCCTCTGAAGCTCTAGCTGTAGAGGTCCCAACACCAGTCTGCCCGAGAACTGCCTCATCCACAAAAATGAACTTGTAAAAAAAAGTGGCATTCACATTGCCAAAGTCACCAAAATCCTCAGGAATAGGAAGGAATTCCATAATTTTTATACTTCGTAAAATAACAGAGTAAAAATAGAAGAAAAGCAATCCAAAAAACTCAGAAAAGGGCTCCAAAAAGGTAAAAAAAATAGGAGTTTATGAAAGCGTCATCTTGCCTCACCTGGGAAAATTACAAGGCACACAAAAAAGTGATAGACCTGAAGTCAAGAGACTAAATAGCACACCATCAGGTAAGTACCTCTTCCCAAAACTATTTTTGCATCTCTGCATTTGCTTCACGAGTATTGACATCAGTACTAGAGTACTATGCAACGCACATAAAGCAGGGGGCAACTGTCATACATCAAATTTTGACTATCCCCTAAAAAGTCCAATGATGAAAATATCTCTCCAAACTTGACAAGTGTCTATTCATTCGTACTACCTCTGAAGCGTGCCGAGAATCTAAAAGAGCTCGAACTGAGCAAAATCAACCTCTAAATCATTAAGTTCCACTATGATTTCATGAACTACGAATAATTGGAATGATAAGTTGCTTGTTTTAAGCAAATGTTGCTCAAAACGAGTAACTCATCAAACCAGTGTTCGACTCTTGAGAACGAAGTTTAACTTTGTGAACATCAAAAGTCAATTTTCAGAAAATGAATGTCAGAAGACCCTTAAAACTTCGAGAAGTGACCCAAGAATAGTGCACGTAACAACGAGAAGTAGTGCGTGAGCGAATTTGCAACACGTGATCACGCACAAACACATTTTGCTCACACATGAAAATGGAAGCCGATTTTGAAGAAATGAACCTAAAAAATGTGTTTGGAAGGTCTAAAAACCCCCAAAAAACATGCCTAAAATAGTTCAGTTAAAGCTCAGGAAGGCCATGTGATGCACGGTTGAGGGCATGATCACGCGCCCAGGATGCTTGATCACATGCAATTGTGCATGATCACGCGCCCTAGGGCTGCGATCATGCATTCGGGGGCATGATGATGAGTTCCAAGGGCGTGATCACACACATTTTCACCAATTTTGACATTTTTTTGGCACATTTCCCTATAAATAAAGGTCTCTACCTCCTATTTTGGCAAGGCTAGAGCCAAAGGGGAGAAGGCTAGAGCCTACAAAGCAAAGGTAAGAGCCTAGGAAGTGAAAGCTAGAGCTTAGGAAACACCGGCAAGAGCCAAAAAGCATACACACGCTAAAGCACTAAAGGCTTAGGAGCCCCCAATCCACACACTTTTAGCCCACTTTCCACATTGTTCATAGGATTTTTAGACCACTTTTAAACCAAATCCACCCTCATCTTTGTCAAAGCACTCTTTAAAGGTATACAAATTTGCATTACACACGTCATTTTCAACCTCTCGACGAGGAAAGCTTGAAAATCTCTCGAAGTTAAAGCTTCAAAAACACAACACAAGCTCAGTCAAATCTGAGGACTAAATAATCATTTTTGCACGTTTATTTACTGTCCTGCATTTATTTTATCGCTGCCAGCAGTTGAGAAATTATTGTGATATGTGTGATGAGACTGGCAATCTGCATGCTGATTGAATAATATCTGCTTTATTTTGCTCATAATTAATCGTCATTTTGCAACAATATGCATTCAATAAGAACAAAAGCTCCTTATCTATGCTAAAGCTTTGATATTACGATCCCATGATGTAATCATCATTATCTATTGTTTATCTTGTCATTTAGAAATGCTTTATAATAATTCCTGCTAGAGCATAAACTACGTGTATCTGTTCAATCATTCATGATGCATGAATCATCTTTATTATGCTTACATGTTGTCCGAGTGGATGAATAGATAGAATCACACGTAGTTGTGTTAACTCTGTTTTGCAGGTGTATTCTAGATTAGGACTAGATTTGCATTTTCGCACTTTTTCTCTTTTATATGTATTTACTATGAAAGCCTTGTAAATTATTATGCTGAATTTCTCGTACTTTCTGTTATTATCAATGTGCTTGTGTGAATGCATTTATATCAACTGTCATTATCAAAACTAGGGTGTTGCGATAACCACATATTGAGTATTAAAATGAGAAATAGTCAAAAAGTAGATGAGATCTCCCGGGCTCAGAATCTCTGCTGGGCACGATACTTGTTGAGTGACTCGATGCCGTCCCTTTCATCTTTTCCTAGTTTTCCAAAAACCAGGTGGTGACTCCAAATACAAAAGTGTCTCGCATCCCCCCAAGACCAACCATTTGTCTTTGTCCCGTAAATGGAACAGATGTCCCATTCGGTAAAGTTGCCATGTCCCTTAGAATTTACCCTCAGTCGCTCACACATAGGTCTTGCTACATGGTACAAAGTGATCTATTTTGGAAAATCTATCCATAATAACCATGATTGAATCTTTACCTCTTTGTGTGTGGGGTAGACCAACTAATAAATCCATGCTAACATCTTCTTAAGGAGCTTATTGGACAGGGAAAGGTGTGTAAAGCCCTGTATTCTAACCTTGAGTTTTGGCAATATGACAGACCCTACACCTTTTGATGTGTCGCTCTATGTCTCAGACCAAGCGTGGCCAGTAAAAGCTTCCTTATACAAATGCTAATGTCTTGTCATGACCAAAATGACTAGCAATACTCCCATTATGGCATTCGATCAATATGGCTTCACATAATGAACATTGAGGAATGCACAATCTATTATTTAAAAATAAGTAACCATTTTGCAGATGAAATTGGCGATAAAGACCTTCACAGCACTACTTCCAGATATTTTTAATGTCTAAATCATCCTCATATAACTCCTTTATAACTTCAAACCTAATTATTTGAACTTGAAATGTTGAAAGCAATGTGTAACAATGACTTAAAGCATCAACAACTTTATTTTTTGTACTTGATTTATGCTTTAAGACATATTAATAAGCACAGAGGAATTCACTCCATATTGCATGGCGTCCCTTAAGTTTGTTCTGACTGTGGAGGTATTTGAGAGCTTCATGATCAGAATAAAGCATAAATTCCTTTGCCAACAAATAGTGTCTCCAATGATCTAAATCTCGAACAATGGCATAAAACTCTTTATCATATGTTGAATATTTCCTCTGAGTCTCATTGGGCTTCTCACTGAAAAAGGAAATTGGACGATTCTCTTGGCTAAGAACAACACCATTCCTATATTAGAGGCATCATAGTCAACTTCAAAGATTTTATTAATGTCTGGAAGTGCTAAAACTGAGGCTTCCATTACCTTCTTCAATGTCTTAAAACTTTTTTGAGCAGTTGGTGTCCACTCAAATTTATCTTTCTTCAATAATTTGGTGATTAGGGTAGTTAAAGTACTAAAATTCTTAATGAATCATCAATAAAAAGATGCTAGACCATGAAAATTCTAAATATCATGAAGTGATTACGGTGTTGGCTAATTGACAATGGCTTCTGTCTTGCTTTCATCCATCTCAATGCCTTTACTTGAGACAATATAGCCAAGAAAGATCACTTTATTAGGTAAAAAGTTGCATTTCTTAAGGTTAGCATACAATTTTTGCTTCTTCAAAGCCTCAAAGATCTGCCTGAGATGCACCAAATGCTCTTTCTCATCTTGACTATACACCAAGATGTCATCAAAATAAACCACTATAAAATTTCCAATAAATGGTCAAAATAGTTGATTCATAAGCGTCATAAAAGTGCTTGGTGCATGGTAAAGCCCAAATGGCATAACCATCCACTCGTATAAACCATCTCTTTTTTTGAAGGCAGTCTTCCATTCATCACCAAGTCTCATACGAATTTAATGGTATCCACTTCTCAAATCAATCTTCAAAAAGACTGTCAAACCATGCAGTTGATCAAGCAAATCATTAAGTTGTGGAATGGGAAAATGATACTTGAAGGTAAATTTTTTCATAGCTCGACTATCAATACACACGCGCCATGATCCATATTTCTTTAGAACAAGTAAGGCTGGAACGACATAAGGACTTACATTCTCTTTTATCAACCCTTTAGCCATGAGTTCTATCACTTGACATTGTAACTCTTTATGTTCCTTTGGACTCATTTGATAAGTTGCTTTATTTGGAATTATAGCTCTTGGAATGAAATCTATGCAATGTTAAATATCCCATATAGGTGGTAATCGTGATGGAATTTCTTCTGGGACTACATCTCCAAATTCTTGAAGAAGTGGTTGGATGGTCTTTGGAATGGTGCTTCCTTGTTCATTCTCTTCCAAGATGATGAGGGTGCAGGCAACTTTGGTTTCCTCTATAATTTTGGCAATCACTGTTTTAGAAATCATACTACAGCTCTCCTCCTTTAAATCATTAGCAAATTTTTTCTTTAATGGCGCTAATATGATCGTTTGGCCATCCTTGGTAAAAGAATAAGTATTCTTGTAACCATCATATATAGCATGACAATCATATTGCCAGGGTCGACCTAACAGCATATGACAAGCATCCATAGGAATAACATCATACCATATCTTATCTTGGTACTTCTTGCCAATGGAGAACTCAACCAAACATCTCTTCGTGACTTTAATCTCGTTACCTTTCCTTAACCAAGTTAACTTGTATAGACTTGGATGATCTTTAGTAGGCAATTTTAGCTTGCCCACCATTTTTGTTGACACCACATTTTCATAGCTGCCACTATTGATGATGACATCAGAAACCTTACTATGGGAAGTACATCGGGTATGGAAAATGTTGTGCTGTAATCAATCTTCTTCTCTGGTAATAGCAGTGTTCAAGGCACGACGTAAGACCAACATCTCACAATCATTTGCATGTATGATCTCATTTTCTTCATTTTCTTGTAAGGCTTCATCCTCGTCTTCTTCCTTACATGATGCTTCCTCCACAAATGACACTACCCTTCGATCTGGATAGTCAGATGCAATATGGCCAAATCCATGACATTTAAAGCATTTTCTAGAATTATTGCTAGAAGTTGTGCCATGTGCTTTACCGATTGCTTTAGCATCCTTCTTGGTGGTGGTGAATGATGATGGCTTTGTTGAAGTACTCTCCTGGTTGGAAATATTGGTCTTGGCTACACTCCTTGTTTCTCTCTATTTGGAAGTCTTCTATTGGTGTTCTACCTTCAATGCTAGCTTGATCATATCATTGAGTGTCCAATAGGGTTGAAGTTGAAAAACATTGGCAATTTCAATCTTTAATTCTTTAAGAAATCTAGCAATAGTGTGTTTTTCTAGTTGGTTGAGGTCACACTTCATCATGAGTTGTTCAAATTCTGTAGCATATTTCTTAACTGGCAGTTTACGTTGTTGAAGGTTATGAAGCTTGATGAAGATATCTTATCGATAGTAATCAAGCAAATACTTATGTCAAAGTTCTCTTTTTATCTTCTCCCAGGTTGTGATCTTACTTCTTCCTTCACGTTCTTGCTTGTGCTTAAGATTTTCCCACCATATTTAAGCATTTTTTTAAAGCTTAATGGCAATAATCTTGACTTTGCAGTGGTGTGGAATGTCTTTATATTTAAAGATGACTTGTTCAACAGATGCATCCATTCAATAAAATCATCTGGATTTAACTGTCCTTCAAAATATGCTATGTCCACCTTCACTCCATGATTTTGGTCTTAGCTTCTCCTTTGATGTACTCGTGGTCATGGTTTTGCTTCTTCTCTAGATGATTCACTTGCTAGATTGAGGAAAGGATTAATCTCAGCTTCTTGATCATCTTCTGACTCACAAACTTGTTCTCCTCTTTGCTCGTACTGTTCAAGTCATTGTTGGAGTTGTTGGATCTGTCGTTGTAATTCTTCTATGGTGACATCTTGAATAGGTCTTTAGCGATTTCGTCTTGGAGGCATCTTTCAACAATTTTTTTGTAGGACCTTTTTTTTCTTTAAATATCTCACTTTTTTCTTTTTTTAATCTCACCTTTTTATTTAGATTTTTTTCTCTCTTCTTTTTTTAATATCTCACTTTTTTTAAACAAACCTTACAACCAAGAAATAAAAATTACAAAAAAAATACATTAAAAAAAAGACTTGTCAAAGATAAAATAATCAAATATGTGGCCCAAGTTTGTATATAAAAGGAAGTTGGCCCAAATGTGTATAAAGAATTCTTTTTTTTAAGAGGCCAATTTAAAAAAAAATGGATCTTTTTTTAAGGGATGGTAGATGCTTCATGTGAATATAAACACTCTTTTGCAGGAGCATTTTCTTGGGATTATGTCTTTTCTCTAATATATATATATATACCCATGCTGTCAGTAAGAGGGGAGTCGGTGCCTTTCGAAGCCCTTTCTAGGGTGCGCTTTACATAGAAAAGGGATTTTCTCGCTTGTTTAGTAAAGGCCAAAAATAATTTGAGAATTGGGTCATGCGGCAAAGTTTCAATCGATATAGTGATTCTTTGGCCAGGAAGTTATAAATAACCTCGAGTTTAAGGCATCTCAGTTTTTTTTAATCAAACCTTACAACCAAGAAATAAAAATTACAAAAAGATAAAGTTAAAAAAAGACTTGTCAAATATTAAATAATCAAATATGTGGCCCAAGTTTGTATATAAAAGGAAGTTGGCCAAAAGAATGTTGGCCCCAATTGTATATAAAAGAAAGTTGAACCAAATGTGTATAAAGAATTCTTTTTTTTTTTTGAGGAGGCCAAATACGTGGCCAAAATTTGTAAAAAAAAATAGCCTTTTTTTTAAAGAGATGGTAGATGCTTCACGTGAATATAAACACTCTTTTGCAGGAGCACTTTCTTGGGATTGTATCTTTTCTATAGTACATATATATATATATATATATATATATATATATATATATATATATATATGATGTGTGCAATATTTACATATGTTTAGAGTTGAATTTTAATAGATTTTGAATTAATAAATAATATTAATTGGGT
>CATIWM010376452.1:0-12927 GCA_949671775.1 Mallotus repandus
TTTTTATTCGATAACCCTATTCACCCCCCTCTAAGGCATTTTCACAAAGAGACTCTAGCTTATTAGATCTTTGAACATCAATCAACCCTTTTTGTTGAAGCAACTTAAGAATAGATGTTTGAGGATGTCCTAGTCGTTGACACCACACTTGAGCAGTGCTAGATTTGAACCTATGGGAGTAGTGCAATTCATGTGGGCTAAAAATAACATAGAGATCACCCTTCCTTTATTTCGTTATCAAGTTGTGCCCTGCCTCTCGTTCCTTAATATAGAAATCTACATTAGAAAATTCATAATTCATAAGATAATTATCTATAAGTTGACTAATAAATAATAAATACCTGTTCATATTTGGTACATGCAAAATATCATTTAAAGGTAAAAGTTGATTGTCACTTTTAATGTGAGCATCAATAATAGACTTAATTGATAGTAATGTATCATTTTGTATTATAACATAATCATTACCAAACTAAGGACGTATATTATTTAACATACCAGCATTACTTGTCATGTGATTAGATGCACCTATGTTTGATGTCCATTCATTGTCAAACACTGTGTTGTCGAGGGTGAGTGCAGCTAATGCTTTTAGAACTTCACCTGGAGCTTGTGTGTATTTAAATAGATGCCAGTAGATTTTTGCAATGTGCCCCATAACTCCATAAAATTTATAGGTTTCTTTCCTATACATTCCTATTTTAGCTGGTGTGATTCAGCATTGTCTTAGAGGAGAAGGTCTTCAATTTTTGGAGTCTTGCTTCTTGTTGTTTTGTTGACTGAAGTTGTTGTTTCTTTGGTTGTCAAAATTTTGATTACGTGCATGAAAACTGCAGTCATTTGAGTTGAAATTTCTTTAAGATCTGTTATTGATAAAGATGAATTATTTTTTTTCATAAAAGGTTATCTGGTAAGTTAGTGCATTGGTAATGAACAAATTTTGACATTGTTCATATTCTTATAACAAAGATACCAATTCAGTATAGGATGACTGTGGTGATTTTAACATGGTTGTGGTGAAAGATTCATACTTTGGTCCTAGACTTGTGAAAAGAGAAAAAACCTTAATTTTATCAGTCACTAGACTTCCTATTGCTGTTAGATTGTCACATATGCTCTTGAAGTTTCGAATATGTTTAACAATGGTGGTATTGTCATCTTTGCATAGAGACATCAATTGCTGATGGGTGGTGAATTCTCTCTCCTGAGAATCCTAAGCATAGATTTCTTTTAAAGCATCCCAGATAGATTTGGCTATGTCCTGACCAACGACAAGACCAAGTGCTTCTTCAAAAAAAGTGCCAGTAAGCCATCCACAAAGAAGCTGATTGAATTTTCTCCATGTTATTTTATCAATTATTAATGTTGATTACGTTGTTATGGAATCTGTTGTTGCTCACAACTTCTCTAATACCATAACGAATTTTTAAGTGAAATAGAGCTTGTCTTTTTTTATTTACGTAAGCCTTAAAGAACAAAAGAGATTTACAATATATATATATATATGAACTACAAAGAATCTCATTGAAGAGGTCTTTAAGATAAACATGGAAACTATAACTATAATCTCTTGATTTTAGAAAATAAAATAATCAAGCCAAATTATCTACTTTGATTATGAATGAATTTTACTCTAGTCAACCATATCACCTGAAATTATCTCTATTAGTTGTTTCTAATTATGAGGGTTTTGTTTTGGGTAGAGATTTTTACACTCCCTTCATTTATAAATGTACTCCATTTGAATTTTTATATTCGATACAATAACTTTAATATCCTTTAATTAAAAATTATATTACTATTAATTTAATTAATATGTGCAAAATATTTCTTTTAATTATTTTATTTTATATTAATTTTTCACTTATTTTTAGTATTATATTCTACCATTTTATTAAAAAAATTAATAGAAACTTAAAATTAAATTCACCATTAAATTTTTTTATGTTATATAATACCATTTTATTAAAAAATTTAATAGAAAACTTAAAATTAAATTCACCATTAGAAATTTTTTTAACCATGTATAAACACTTGAAACATTAATATAATTAAAAAATTAAAAAATAATATTTCATAAAATTTATAAAGAAATATAATTGATTTTTTAATAAAATTTTAGTAATATAAGTTGAATACAAAAATTAAATAATATGACAAATTAATAAAATTATAAATAGCTCTTATTTGCATTGTAATTTTGACCATGTATATATAATTAAGTTAGTATTGATTGTTGCGAAAATTTCACTTTTCATAATTTAATGATATAATAAAATATAATTATTCTGAATTAAGGATAATTAAGTCATTTAAACCATAAGAGAAGTACAATTATCAATAAGAGGAGGAGTGCAAAAATTCCTACCTTTTTGTTTTTCATCCTTATCACTCTTGATTATGGTAAAAACCTTATTTCTCCAACAACTACCCTCATCATGCTCTAATTATGAAACTGAATGTGTTTTAGCTATGTTAATATAGCCTTGCTCAATAAAAGGACAAAAAGGAACCACTAAATCATGTTCTTTGGAAAATCTATAGCAATCTCCTCATTCTCAAAGACAAGCCATTAGAAAAAACTTTAAATGAGATTTGTTTTGACAAAGAAAGGCTTTGGGTTCATGTAAAAGGCATTTCTACAAAATTCCTTAGCGATCTAAAGACAGTTACAAACACAAGTGAATGCTTTGTTGAAATTCAGATTCATGAAGCCAAATTAATTCTAAGGTTTAAAGCCTTGGTCGATATATTAAAACCTTTTCTGAAGGGATTTATGTATTAAAATGAAGTTAAGCAAATTTGATTTGCATTTCAATATGAGAATCATCCTACTTTTTGTTTCCTATATGGTGTTAATGGGCATATTACACAGTCCTACAAGGAGTTTAAGAATTTGGCTAATGTATCAAAGACCTCAAAATAGAGGATGGAGTCTAGTTCTTAGTTAAGAGCTCCAAAATTAGGGAAACAAGGCCAAAGCAGTCTTAAAAAAATAAGAAGTATCACCTCCCCCAACCTAAGCATCTCTTGTTTGAAATATAATCCAAAGATCTTCATGAGGTAGAATAGTAATTTCCATGAAGATGAAGTTGATAAGGGTTCTAGCTAAGCAAGCACATATCGTATTTTTTAGTTCAGGATCTCTACAAAATTTAAGTTCTTTCTCTTAGCCAAAGTGAAAATTCCTCAGAAAAGGAAGTTTGTGTTCAGCCTTCAAGCAATATTTATGAAGAAAATACAACTAACAGACAAAGAGTAATATTTCCTTGAAGTATAAAAACCTCAACTGTATTTTGCTAGCTTGCTTTATCATATCTCTAGGCCTAGTTTTTTTTTTAAAAAAAATAGATTTGATTTCATTGAAACCAAAGAACACCCACAAGAGGGGAAACAACAATTCTACCCGAAGGTAGAAATACATGACAAAATCAGGGGATGATAAATAAGCCATCCCGGCTAGGGGCTACTACACATCAGCAGCCACTATTAATAGCATAAAGCAATAAAAGGAAACTACAAGTTTTCCTAAATACAACATTAAGCAAAAGATCCAAAAAGAAGTCACAAACATTACTAAGAATATGAAATTAATAGTAATCTTATTGACTTCAGCCCTGCTCGGCTCAGACAAGATATTAGTTTGCTGTTGGAGGTGTACTGTGAACATCCGATGGGTTCACAAATTGTTGTCTTTTCCCTGCAGCTGGGTTGGACTTCTTCTTTCCTCAGCGGATGAGGTTGGGCTTCTCTTGGCCTAGTTTTAGATATTAGTCTTAGTGGTTTTTTATTATATATATATCGCAAGTTTTAGTTAAAAAATAAAGGAAAAAGAAATCCTTTTTTTTTTTTTTAACTCCTATAGAATCCATTTAGACCCACAGTGAACACTCTTTGGGTGATAGACATCATATCTCATAATTTTGTCAAAAACACATTTGTCATCATTGTTGTATTTTTCTTGGCAAATGGTCTTTTTTGGTATCTCCCAAATAAAATTTCCATGTATAGTTAGAATTATGGACAGAATCAGGGATTCTTTTCACTTAATAATGTCCTTCAATCATGATATTTGACCAATTTTTAATTTCCAAGAATATACAGAAGTTTTTCTTCTTGCTTATTATTCAACCTATTTTTCAATGATCAATTACAGTTAATTTTTAGATTATATCCATTTAAGTTATACTTCGGAGATGCATTTAAAAGCAAGTTAAATCATCAATGCGCAAAGAGTTAGGGTAAATTTGCACTTACACTTTTTAATATTCTAACTAGATTCAGCTAATATTCTAAATATTTAATTTATCACTTGAAATATTTATAATTTTAATTTTGTTTGCACCATATTTTAATTTCATTGAAGTTCCATATTCATAAACAGTCTAGGCTTAAAATACATAATGAATGAATGAATTAGTTAGCTATTTTTGGTTGCTACCTTAGTAACTAAAATGGTTGACATAATGTGATAATTTGGTGAAAAAGATATCTACGTTAGTGGAAGAGAAATGCAATTATTGAAGAAGTGGAGCATCCATTGGAGAGCCATAAGGAGTTAGTGGAGTAATGGCATTAAAGGGTTAATTGCTTAGTGAGCTACTGTTTAATGGAGCTGTATAGTAAGGGAGCTACTGCTTCTTGGAGACATGACATGAGGAAGCAGTTACAGTACGAAAGATGTAAAGGGGAGCTTCTCTAATATCTAAAAAAGGAAACACAACTTCAATAACAACGAATTTTTCAACAACAACCTTTCATCAACAATAAACAACAACAATCAATCTAATTTCAATTCCTTGTTTATGCTTTTGTTCGTTCAAACTTCTATTATGAACCAGTTTCCTAGTTCTTTCAATAAATATTTATAGTGTTCTCTAGTTCTTCATTTTAATTCTAAAGAAAAGTACGAAAAAATTACCTTGTGGTTTAACACTTTTAACATGAGGGGTCTGTAATTTTTTTTACAGTTGGATGACCTGTACATCATCGTTAGTACTTCAGTAATGGATTTTATAAAACCATTAAGTAATTCTACTTGACAAATGACGTGTGCGCAAAAATGATGTGGAACACATATGACAAATGATGCGTTACATCATCTGCCATATAGGATTACTTAATAATATTACTAATTTATCATTGAAGTTCTAACAGTGGTATAGAACATGTCACCTATATGCAAATAACAATTACATGTTACTTTTCTTTACTATATTAATTGAACATAATTAATCAAAATTCAATTGATTTTATATACTAATGATTTAGATAAAAATAATAATAATTTGTTACATTTTTGAATAATTCTACTTTGTAAATCTTAATAAAAATAATAAAATATTACAAAAATAAATTTAATTCATGTCATTGGTCATGATATAGGTTTAAATCAATTGATTTAAACGATTTAAATCTCATGTTGTCACTACTACTTCCTTTGATCAATAGAGTTCGATACACTATACTTAATATTAATGTGAAATATATTGTAATTATTAATATTAAATTGATTTAAATCAATATTATGACCAACATGAATTGATTTTGTTTTTATTATATTTTGTTAATATTAAAAAGTAAAACCATTTGAAAGTACACTGAATTAATTTTTTTCTAATCATTAGTGTACAAAATTAATTCAATTTTGATTAATATAGTACACAAAAATATTATGTGACTTTTTTTTTTTTGCACTAAAGTGACTTGTAGTATACCATCATTCGCATTTCAATGACAAACTAGTAATACTATTAAGTAATTCCATGTGGTAGATGTCATGGTGCCACATCATCTGCCATGTGTGTTTCATGTCATTTTTTAGTACAAGTCATCTGCCATGTGGAGCCACATCATTTGCCAAGTGAGATTACTTAATGGTGTTATAGAATTTGTTACTGAAGTGCTAATAATGATGTACCATAGATCACCCAAATGTAAAAAAAAAAAAAAATTACAGACCCCTTATACTAAAAACACTAAACCACATAATATTTTTTTGTATTTTTTCCTTAACTCTATTTAAGATTCTCTAGTATTTAATTCTATTTCTTTATTTTCAATCACCAAGAAGGCACTTTTAGTCCGTTAAATTTAGCTACTTCTTTTATAGCTAAAAAGCGTATAGATTTTGATTTCTTAACCTACATTCAATCGTTTAATTAGAAGTCAAATTAGGTTGATGTACCTTAAAACACCTAGCACGCTCAATTTTCAAAATTTAAGGGTTAGAGAGAAACAAAATTACTTTTGCTTTTTTTTTTTTTCTCATTTATCTTCACATGTTAATTTTATTATGTTAATATTCCATATTATATAACTACAGTTCTAAATTATGGAAATTTCAATTGATACAATTTGATGTTTAACATGGGAATGAGATCTGTGCAAATTATCCTTAACATTTATAGATTTTTGCAACCATTATATTATATTTTTCCATTGTAAAATTATAAATTTAATTTTCACAAATCTGTCACAAATTATAAATTATTTTTTCTAAAATAATTTATTAACACAGAAATACGTAATAAATTATAAAAATACATAACAAATAATAATTGTGAGTAAATTAATTTCTATTTTTAAATATAAAATATTCACTAATTTAGTGTACTATAAATGGAGTAAAAAAAGGATAAATGCATAAATCACTTTTACTATTTTTATTTTTGAACAATTTTTTTTTACAATTAGATGTCTGAATCTACAAAAAAAAATTTTAAAAATGTGTCTCTAAAAGGTTTTACAGGGACAAGTATTTATATGTCTTATTTTAAGTAATAAATTGACTTAGATGTCCTTTTTTATATTAGATTTATTTTTTGATTTAAAAAAATTATTTTTCACTTAAATATATATTAAATTTGAAAGAAAAATATACCAAATATTATTAAAATAAAATAAAATGAAATAATTAAACTATTATTATTGAAAAATAAAAATAAAAAATAAAATTTATTTTTAAATTTACCTGAAAATGAAAAGGAAATATAATTTCACTGAAATAAAAATACAAGCAAAAGTTTACATATTATAATTAAACAATAAAAATAAAATAATTTTTTAATGAATAAAAATTTTATTTGACTAAAATCATGAAAAAAATTTAATTCAACTACTCTAATTAATAAATAAAAAGAAAAATAAAAATATTTAAATTTTCCAATTTAATATGATCAATAAAAATACTTTTTATTTCTAATAATTTTGAAAAATAACTAGAATAACAAAGAAAATAAAGTTTAATATAAAAGGAGAGTAATTAAATCAATTTAGTATTCAAAATAAGACACATAAGCATTTAACTTGTAAAACCTATTAAAGACACTATTTTAGAATTTTTTTGTTGGTTCAGGTACGTAATTATTAAAAAAAAAATAGTTCGAACACTAAAATAGTAAAAGTGAAAAAATTCAAATACCATTTATATATTTATAAAAGAAATAAATGCATAAATGGTGCCCTCATCATTTTTGCTATTTTGGGGTTCGAACAATTCTTTATAATTAGGTGTTTGAACCAGCCAAAAATTTATAAAATGTTATTTCTAGTAGGTTTTACGAGTTAAAATGTTTATATGTTTTATTTTAAACATAAATTGCCTTAAATGCCCTTTTTATATCCGATTTTATTCTTTATTTTTTAAATTAAAAAATTTATTTTTTCACTCATGTATATTAAATCTAAAAGAAAAATGTATAGAATATTATTAAAATAAAATAAAATAAACAATAAAATTTTACTATTATTATTAAAAATAAAAATAAATAACAATATTCAATTTATTTTTAAAATTTATCTGAAAGAGTGAAAAGAAAAATAAAATTTTACCAAAATAAAACAAAAATAAAATTTTATTTATTATAATTAATAATAAAAAATTAAATAATTTTAATGAATAAAAAATTAAATTAGACTAAAATCATGAATAAAAAATTAAATTTGACCACTATAATTAATAAAATAATTTACTTTGATAAATAAAAAAAATCCTTTTTGCTAATAATTTCTTTTAAAGTAATTATAACAAAAAAGAAAAAAAATATTTGATATAAAATAAGGGTATTTAAGTCAATTTACTATTTTAATTAAGACATATAGCATTTAATCTATAAAACTTGTTGGATATATCATTTTAAAAAGTTTTTTTTTTGCAGATTCAGACACAAAAATAGCAAAAATGAAAAAATTTGGACACCATTTATACATTTATTCCTTTTATAAAAAGGTGAATTATTATTTACCCAATGTGGTTTGCTATAATATACTACTTGGTTCTCGATACTTAAAATTTATACTATTATTTCACAAAATTATATTATTTACTCATTTAGTCAAATTTTCCATCACCATTACTATTAATTACCATGACAATTATCAAATAAATATTATTTGCCCCTTCTGCTTGAATATATTATACTATTTGGCCCCTCTATTTGAATATATTATATTATTTGCCCCTAATATTTAGAATTTATATTTTTTATTATAAAATTAATTTTCTTAGAGTTAAACTATAAAATGTTAATTATATCATTTACATAAAATATAAAGTGCTTAATTTTAATTTCATAAAATTTTAATTTTAATTTAATAAAATTAAAATTTTAATTAATATTAATTAATTAGTATTAGTTTCAAAATATCTTCAATTAACTAATAACTTAAAAATATTTATGTTGCATTAAAAATTTTAATTTTTTTATTTATAGAACTGGAGAAGACCCAAATCTGAAGTGCACCAAGACATTCCAGCTAGACTGACACCCCTATAACACCTACATCATATTAAGGTCTTCTGACTTTATTAAAATTCTGAAAAAAAAAAATGGAATAAAAGAATCCAAATACAAACCAACCCATAAAAGGTCAATAAAACAAAGGAACAAAAAACAAAAATAATATGGCAAAACCTATAGCATTCTTTGCCCAAAGCATCATTACACATGAAAGCGTTACAACTCAGAGGGTAAGTATTCCACCACTGAATAGAATGCATGCTAATGGCCTTAACCGAGAGATGATTAGCAACTGAATTTCCTTCCCTATAAATATGGCTTACATGGACTTGCATCTAATTAAGAATATGAAGACAACGCTGCTAATTACATTCAATCCATATTGGAGCTAGTTGGAACGAAGCAACTTTGCGAACAACAATAATAACTGCAGAAAGTTCTGCCTTAAAAGCAAAATCCCCACCTAAAAGAGCAGCAAAGGAGGCAAAAGCAAAACCTTCATTGTTGCGAAAAGCACCACTTGAACCTAAGAGACCAAGAGCACCTCTCACAGCTCCATGCGTATTAATTTTAATCCAACCAAAAGGAGGCTTAATCCAACCAACAAGGATCACATATTGACGTGGACATAGAAGAGCAAGCAATTCGGTTTCTGGAAAAATATGAAAAATTGAAGTAGTGGCAGTTTTGTAATTAACTACAACTTTGGAGTTTCAAATTTTGGCGATTCAAAAGCCAAATTTGATAGGAAACGGACCAAAGATCAGGAATCACAAGCTTTGCTTGTGTGACCCATTGTTTTTCGAGTAAATTCATTCGTTTAGGCCTTCAAAAAGGCAAGTTTTGTGTTTTACTTGTTTTAGAATTCTTTTTCCTAGTTGATTTGGGATTGTTTTAGGGTTTTCTATTTAAGGCTTTTTGTTTTTGTTTTTTTGACATTGTTATGAATAATAGAATTCGACTCTTTTGAGGTTTCCCAAAATTCTTTGAATTTTAATGCCTATTTCCTGAATTTCAGAATTACAGGTTGTAGAAGATTAGTGATTGGTAGTTGTGCGTGATTCAACAATCATTAATATTTACCCTAAATTATTCTACTACGTCACATATAGTGCACCATGAGCAATGGAAGAAACTCTTAGGAACTAAAGAATAGAGAAATCAGTATGCGAATTGTTCATATGTCTGATCTTAAAAAATTTAGTAGCTTTGATTGAACAACAAATGCGACGTACAACAACAGGAATGAGAATAACAATATCATGAAAAATAATTTTATTTCTTACTTACAAAATACAATGAAGAGCGGACATGAAACCAACCCGCTAAAGAGCCAAAATTTACAAAGAAAAATACAATTTCCAAGAATTACTTAAAAGGCAAAGAAAATTTAAAGAAAGGTCAAGATGAACCTTAAACAAACTACCAAGAGCTGTCCAAATAGCAATGGCATAAGGACACTTGGTGAAAATGTGATCAAGAGTCTCTGAGGCTGAAAGACAAAGCCTGCATTGAGAAACCATAACTAGTCCTTTTCTCACCAAAGAATCATCAGTGGGAAGACGTTGCTGGATGGCACGCTATAGAAAAAGATATTGAGAAGGTGGAAGATAATGGCGCTATAAAGATTTACCCCAAGCAACTTTAGGCAACTGCAATATGAAGAGATCATAAGCAAGCTTATAGTACAAAATTGCCCATTGGAAGAAGGCTTGAAAACAAAACTATCTCGATGCAAATAAGAAGGAACCACATTCTTAATATTAACAACAATATCTGGGAAAGGATTCAGAAAACACATAGGCAAGTTCCATGCCCCATTAAAATAAATATAAACAATTTTAGTATAAAGTTGCTTTCTAATAGTAATCGGGACACCCACTCTATCAAAGATAGAGTAACCAAGCTAGTTATCATTCAAAAAATTCATATTAGCATGGGAACCAATGTTCTATTGGGCATCGTTCCTAATAGCCAATTTAAAAGGTCTAATAGAATGTCAAACCGAGGAATAAATATGAGTGGACGAGGAAGGCCGGCCTTATTATAAAATCTGCTAACAAGAATCTAAAAATAAAAGAGTTATCGTAACAAACTCTTTAAGCTAACTTATAAAGTAAAGCTAAATTAACTAAACGAAGCCTTTTAAGCCTAAGACCACCTTCATCTTTAAGCATACAATAAACATCTTATTTAACTGCAATAAGATTTTTGGTATGAATGGAACTAATCCAAATAAAATTTCTAATGGCTTTCTTCATACGTTTCAATAAAGAAGAAGGCCACTTGTAAAATATAAATGAATGGAGAAAAGAATCATAGATAATAGAATTGACAAGAGTAATGTGACCCGCCATGGACAAGGTATTACTTTTCCAGTTATCAAATTTAAAGAGAACTTTGTCAGCCAAAGGTTGAAGCAAAATTTTCTTAGGAACCCCAAGATAAGTAAAAGGCAAATAACCAATCTTCATGCTAGTAAGAGAGTAAAGCATCTCAATATGAAAACGGGGAAATTTTACTGCCAAAGAAAATCTTTAACTTATTCCAGTTAATAATTTGACCAGGGAGCTCACAATAATTTGAAAAAGTGGAAGCAATGACACGAATATTATGCTTTGTAGCACAACAAAAAATCATAATATCATCTGTATACAACAAGTGAGAAGGACAAGCAACTCTACTAGAGGCATGCATAGGAGAAACATAATTAGTCTCACTTAACTGGATTAGCTTTTGATTCAAGTAATCTTCAGTAAGGTAGAAAATCAAAAGGGAAAGCGGGTCACCCTGACGCACTCCATGGGAATAAGAAAAATAACCTTTGGGAGTGCCATTAACAAGGATAGAAAGCATGGCTGAGTGAAGAATGGTTTGAATCCATCCTCAAAATTGATTAAAGAAGCTGACGCTATGAAGAACCAAATTATTAAAATCCCAATCCATTGAATCAAAAGTTTTTGTAATGTCAATTTTGATTGCCATATTGCCTCCTTAACATCTCGAGTTTAGCTCGTTAATATTTTCAGATGTTGCAGCTATAGAAATTTCAATGTGCATCCCTTGAAGGAAACTAAGTTAATTTGGAGCAATAATTGAAGTAGCAACTGAAGCCAGTCTGTCAGCCAAAATTTTAGAGATAATTTTGAAAAGAAAATTACCCAAGGAAATTGGCCTAAATTTATTTATCGAATTAGCACCATGAATTTTAGGAATAAGAATCCAAAGATTAGAATTAAGCCCTCTAGGAATATTCCCAATAGTAAGAAAGCTATGCATAACATTACAAACCTTAGGTCCTAAAATATGCCAACAGTGTTTGTAGGAAAGGCAAAAGAAACCATCAAGACCTGGAGCACTATTATGATCCATTACAAAAACAGCCCCTTTAATATCTAAATTAGAAGGCAACTTACAAAGTTGCTCATTTTACAAAGAGGAAACCATATTAGGAACAACATGATAAACATCAGAAAAATCCTTGACAAAGGGGTTGAAGGGAGAATTAAACAAAGCCAAAAAAAATCTATAATGTGCTGCTAAATAATGACAACATCCTTAACCAACCTGCCATCCATATCCAAACTGTAAATACCTGATTGGAGTTTACATCGAGCAAGCAAACCATGAAAAAATTTAGAATTGAAATTGTTAGATGTGGTCCGAAAGTTTAGGCCCATATTTAATATTTAATTTGGTTTCCTATTTGGTTAGGGTTATTATTTAATAGTGAAATAAATATAAGCCATTGATTTTGGTATTTGATGGATGTACCGGATTTAAAGTTATCAATATATATAAATTGGTCCTCTCTTCACCCATTAGGGTTAGTAGACAAAAATCCATCTAATTCTCTGCTATGTAAATATTAAGGTTAAGGGAGAGAAACCAGTTTAACCAAAAACCCAAATTTGATTCAAGTCTCTTTACAATATGATGAATTCCGCAACAAGTATTTTTATATTCTATTTATGTAACAAATTATTTATTTAAGATCCTATGTTTTATGATCATGTCTATTTTACATGATGATTATGTTAGTTTAACATGTGGTATCAGAGCATGAGTTTTGAATAAATAATTTGTTCATATATTATGATTGTTGATTGTTTTATGTTCATGGGTGTTTATTGAAATTATTGTTTTATTTATTGTTTTAATGTTTTGATTAAAAAAAAGGAATTTT